>JAHWFP010023508.1:24993-42183 GCA_023313725.1 Lithobius niger
AACGGTTGTGAGCGATTTTAAAAGGTCAATAAAAACTTCAAATTTGACATAAAAATTAATTTGAATTATTTTTATACTTTTTCATGTAGCCTATGTTTCCAGCGCCGCTGTGGGCTTTCTCTGGTCTATGATAGTAACCAAATTAAAATAAAACAATGTTGAAAGTGGTCACTAAGCAGATTTTCTTATATTTTAATAACCGAGATGAACCCGGAAACGATTCTAAAAGGTGAATCGAACCTCGTGTTTTGCAGCTAAAGCGTTTTAGTGTTTTTACAATTTTTTTCATGCATGTAATAACCTAATTCCGATGTGTGACGCTCGATTTGAAGCTTATGTGAAAGGAAAAATATTGTTCAAAGTTTTGCTCGCATGATCAATGGCGTGAGTAGCAACTGAGTGTTTCTCACAAAAACTTGAAACGAACCTCTAAATTAGCAGTGAGAATTATGAGCACAATTTCGACAAATAGATTAGAACTAGCAAAAATATAAATGTTAAAAAGTAAGGTGATCTGGATTTCAATCAGATTCTAACAAACCAAATGGAACGTATGGGATCTTACCCGTTTCCCGAGTGCTGAGCTCTAACAATAACGAAGGCGCGCAGCGATGTATTGTTGGGCTCAGCATGAGGGAACGGGTAAGATCCTATTTCTCAACCGCTTTCGCATTCTCCGCACGACCCGTCATTGTTACCACGCGTTGACTTATTGTTGCATTTGGACTAGTGCTAACGATAGTTAAGCGGCGTA
The DNA here is from genome assembly GCA_023313725.1 of Lithobius niger. NCBI lineage: Eukaryota > Metazoa > Arthropoda > Chilopoda > Lithobiomorpha > Lithobiidae > Lithobius > Lithobius niger. Next base: position 25,748 of record JAHWFP010023508.1, read on the forward strand.
CAAACGTTCTAGTGAAGATATGATGGTGGCAGCATCTGATGTTTTGCACGGTAACCAAACCACTGACAAAACAAGACAAATGCAGCGAATTTGACGATGTACAATTAAAGCAAACATTCATGGTGCCACATTGCATTGCCTACAACTGTGTTATGTTGTGATGAATTCTAAGTCTTGCATTACGAAAGTTTCGTAGTCTTTTTTTTTTTTAGGTTGCAGCGCATTTCTGAATTTTAATAATTCTGGAATACGAAAGCTTCGTACTCTGCTTTTTATTTTGGTTGTTGGATATATTTGATCTGTGTTTAATCATCATTGATAAAATTACGAAAGGAGATTGGTGTTGTTGGCGTTTATGCCGTATTTGTGACAGATGTAAAACAAAAAAGGAAATCAGTGCTGAGATATCCCAGCACCCAAACCAAAAACCATTGTTGCGATCCTACACTGTTCCATTGTTACAAGAGTGCGGAGAAGAAGAACGCGGTTGAGAAGCCCTTTTTGTATTAAGTTACGGGTGTGTGCAGAGGAGTGCGCACGGAATCTACAGCAACGGTCATTGTTCACACTACAGAGGTGTGCTCTTCTCAGAGTGTAGCGAATGTTCCTTTAGTGATTCCCACGTACATTAATTTTCAATACTTTCATGTGTGGGATAAATTATGAAGAGCAGCAGTGCCCCGAGGAATTTTTTTTCAGGGGGGGGGGGGGAGGGGCGAGGAAGTAAAAAAATGGGGTGGGGAAAAGGGGTGGAGTAAAAAAATGTAAACAAAAAGTAACAAAAATCAAAATGGGGAACAGAGAAAGCCAGTGAACAAGTGGCCATATCAGTAAAGGCAGTGTGGCAGTGATCTTGCGATGGACTCGTTCGCTGGTTCGAATCCGGGTCACGTCACTTGAATGAAACCATTAGTGTAACGTTAGTATAGTGTGCGATTTTCGCTGATGGCTTAGTTTTCCAATTTCCCTTTAAGGGTCGGGGTGCTACAAGTCCATCGGATCTCGACTGTAAAACAACTCATTCAGGTAATTTTACGAATTTGCAAACTCAATTTCACAACAAAAACGACGGAAATCCAAATCAGGAACCAATCAGGTTCTGATCAGGTTTGCGTCTGTACTTATTTACCAAGTTTTTGAAATTTTAATACTGCAATAAATATACCTTTTTGTTAACTTTTACCAAACTTCGGGCCCGGGATGGGGAAGTGGGTAAGCGCCGCGCCCCCCCCCCCCTCTTTTCCGGTGTGAGGGAGGACACAGTGATGGGGGGTCGCGGCGGGGGGGTTATGGGCCCCCCCCCCCCCCCCTCTTTCGATCCAGGAATGTAAAGGGTTGTCATCCATCAGAGAATTTCTGAGCTAACGATATTGATAAGTTAGGTATAGGTTGCTGGTGTTCCCATGTGCCAATGATTTAGTAATGTTTTCGTGGGTACGTTTCTTGCTGGAGTGTGCTTATCGAAGATTTTTTTTAGTTGCGAACGGCTTATCGAAAGGTTCTCCTGCACCATTTATTCTTATAGCACTTAGTCGGATAGAAAGGAAGGGCGTCCGCACATGGGGCAGCCCCACCTCCGTTTCTTGGGATGCCGATTTGGTACATAAAAATGTGAAGAAATCTATTAAAACAAAACGCAAAAATCTTTTTTTAAAAAAGGTCAAAAAATTAAAACGAAGGCCAAAAAAAATTAAAGCAAAGGCAAAAACCATTAAAACAAGGCAAAAAAAAAATTAAATAAAGGCCCAAAAAAATTTTTAAAAAGCAAAAACAATTAAAACAAAAGGCTAAAAAAAGTAAAACAATTAAAACAAAAGCAATTCGAGGATAGCAATACTGATTGCAGGGTTCCGTTCCATTCTCAAGATGGATCGGTCATTGCAAGTTTTTTTGATTAGCCTAAATATATTTATAGTCTTCTGAATGCATGGGTCAGAAAATCCGGCAACTCTTAATACGCATACGAAACTTCCAAATACAGTGGAATTGCAAATCATTAACCTAGATTTGCAGATTTCTATGATTTGCAGGTTTGTGAACATTTGCACAGACTTACAATGATTTACACCAATTTGAAAGATTTGCGAGAAATTTCTAGATTTGCATGACTTTCAGATTTGTAATGTGCACGGAGATTTGGAGATTTGACGAATTTTAGTTGATTTTCATGGATTTCTGTTGATTTACATGGATTGGGAGAATTACAGATTTGTAGATTTGCACCGAGATTCACAAATTTGCTCGGATTTCTGTGATGCTTGGTTTTTGTTGACTTGCAGGGATTTGTGATTTACAGATTTTTAGATTGGCACCAAGATTTTCAGATTAGCACCGAAATTTGCAGATTTGCTCGGGTTTGTGGGATGCATGGATTTCTGTTGACATGCTGGGATTTGCGGATTTACAGATTTGTAGTTTGCACCAAGATTTTCAAATTCGCACCGACATTTGCAGATTTGCTCGAGTTTCTGGGATGCATGGATTTCTGTTGACATGCTGGGATTTGCGGATTTCCAGATTTTTAGATTTGCGCTAACATTTTCAGATTCGCACCGACATTTGCAGATTTGCTCGAGTTTCTGGAATGCATGGATTTCTGTTGACATGGAGGGATTTGCGGGTTTACAGATTTTTAGATTTGCGCCAAAATTTTCAGATTCGGACCGACATTTGCAGATTGGTTCGAGTTTCTGGGATGTATGGATTTCTGTTGACTTGGAGGGATTTGAGGATTTACAGATTTTTAGATTTGCACCAAGATTTTCAAATTCGCACCGACATTGACAGATTTGCTCGAGTTTCTGGGATGCATGGATTTCTGTTGACGTGCAGAGATTTGCGGATTTTCAGATTTTCACATTTGCCGATTTGCTCGTATCTTAGTTGATTTGCATAGATTTTCAGATTTTTACAGAGTTGCTTATTTCCAAAAGGATTTGCGGATTTCACGTAAGATTGTCGAGCCCGAAATCAGAAACTATATGAGATTTCAACATTTTCGGACCCTTGGGTGCCCAACTTTTATTTACATCATCCAATACAAATGTTGGTCTTTTCTCCATTTGAAAGTCTACGGCGCGTCTGGCAGGCGGTTTACGTGAAGAATGACAAGCCCAATTGTTTTGTCTTTCACTCTTTCCCCCCTAATATTAATTTAAATTATATTGTACGACAGGCATGGCTCTTTCATAGTTTAATTTGAATAACGACAAGTTGTATCTCGATTCACTCATTGTCCAAGGCCGTTTCCAAATATGCAAATAAGGAATTAATTAAGCTGAAGAAGCAGTTTCGTACACAAGACGTAAAACAAATTTATAATAATAATCATAATTAGCAAACGCTAGAAAGGAAACGTCCGTCACAATGTTAACGACGTCAATGATATCTTAGCTAAAAAAAAAAAAAGAAAGAAAAAAGTGTAATTACTACAAAGAAACAAAAGAGCACAGTGATCAGTCAGTACCGCCCCATGGGGAGTCAAATTTTCCCGGGCTACTTTTCGGGGTTCTCAGCTAAAGTTACTCATGATGCATATTTAAAAATTTTAAAGAATATCATCTGCGTGTGTATGAACTACACGGCCTATTAATCTCACCTGCCTCGTTCAAAACAGGATGTAAACCACAGTGTAGGGAGAGGCTTAATGTGTCATTATGAATGTAAAAATGCCTAATTACGACACGAATGGCTGTAAAAGAAAGAAAAACTTGAAATGGAATCAAATAGAAATTGCTGAGATTTTCGTAGCATTATAACTAGGAAACAGGCTTTGGGCCTGTTACAGGTGGAGCGGATTGAAATATCAATCCTCTAGAAGGTTACATATGGCTGGTTCGATTTGTGCTGCTATGAATGACTTGTGTACCAACCAAATTTCCTTCTTTTCTGCGATCGGCAAGAATTTACTGGTCAAGAATCAGGAAGGAGGCACAGGAGAGCGCTGGGGGGACCTGGGGAGGGGGGGGGGACATATCATGGGGGTTCCATGGTTGATTCGATATCTACTGTTAAGAATGACTTGCGTATCAAATTTCATTTTTTAGCTTAATCTGCAAGAATTTGTTGTCCAAGCCTCAAGGAGGGAGCACAGGGGGTGCTCGGGAGCGTTGGGGGGTCACTTGGAGGTATTTCATGGGGTGGGGGTCCATTGCTGGTTCGATTTGTACTGCTAAGAAAGACTTGTGTACCAAATTTCATGTTTTTAACTCGATTTGCAAGAATTTGTTGGCCAAGCCTCAGGGAGGGAGCAAAGGAGGGGGGGGGGGGAAGCTCCCTTGTGGGTATTTTATGGGGATTTCCATGACTGATTCGATTTGTGCTGCTAAGAATGACTTGTGTACCAAATTTCATTTTTGTTGCTCTGAAAGAATTTATTGATCAATCCTCATGCAGGGGATCGCTGGGGTCCCTTTGTTAGGGGCCCTTAGTTGCGGGGGTGCTGGGGGCCCTTGAAGGGTCAATTGACCGCAAAAATTACTTATGAACCAAATTCCATGCTTAGCTCGATGTGCATGATTTTGTTGCTTAACGATTGTACTATTCAGGATTCCAGGATTCCAAATTATAATGGTGATGTTAGAAAGAAATTCCAAAAACTGCAATTTCTTCCATAATAATTGGTCAATTTATGGCAAATTCTAGCTCAGCAACACTATTGGGGGTTTCAAGCTATGCACCAAATTTCATTTCAATTCGACCTTTCGTTTGGGCTCCACCCAGACTACAAAACTGCAAGTAGCCAACCAACATTTTGCAATTTGGTGTCCGTTGTAAGCTCCGCTCCGTTCGCTCCGCTCCGCCATTAAGTGAAGAAGGCAAACTAACATCTTTACCCCTAAGTTGTATGACCAGGAGCGGCTTGAAGGAGGAGTCTCCATAAAAATTCTATCGCCCCCCCCCCCCCCGTTCCACCGTTCGTGCTAAGTCTTGACCCCATGCAACCAGTTATCGGCCTAGTGTCAGTTTTTACTTTTGCGGAAAAGGTACCTTAAAAATGATCAGACGCTGTATAGGTTTTTACCTACAATCAATCATGTGTGAAAAATATCCCTTGTGCTGCGGATATTCCAAGCTTATGTCAATTCACAAGAAAAAGCGTTTACATGAACTTAAAGAGAGGAAGGCATTTTGTTTCTCTCAAACGAGCAATTATCGCCGGTTAACTACGTATAGCTCACGGTATCTATTACTTAATCGGTTAGTTGCTTTGATGCCACCCCGTCCCTATTCCTTTTCACATGCATCTTAAATCTGGTCCCTTTTTAGACTGGCAGTCAGCGATCCCTGTGATCCTTGCCAGACTTGTTGCTCTTGCACCCCAATATCACATAATGTCATTTTTGATAAATCCTATGAATATGAAAATATCGCGATAATTTCGAGCTCTGTCAATTGCACGTAATTGCGTATTTACCTACAGATTACGAACTCTACCAAGATTGGTGAAACACCTCTCTGGTTATCGCCTGGGGTTAATGGCCTTCACTGCACACAGTTGGTTTGCAATATGTCGGTAAGTAGCTAACATTACAGAGATTTTCCCTATGTTCAATAAATGACATACTAAGCAAGCAAACAAAAATTACACCGGAGTTACCAGAAAAAAACGACGCAAATATATTTTATTTAATCCCCATAATTATTGTTTCTGATCTCCCCCCCACCAAAAAAAAACTGTAAATGGACATTTTGTTAGTTTAAGTTTTTGCAGGAAAATTTTGATTCATTCTGCACTTCTTTTAGCGACGCGCGGTGCGAAGCAAAACAAAGGAGCTTCTCCTGTCATGGTATGAGTCTGTCTCTTTGAATGTACGATAACGTCGGAACCCATTTGCTCGATTCATTAAAAATTTATCGCAAGCATTCTGTGCCCTATTTGTGATTTAAATTCGTAAATCAACATAATTAATTTGGAAGAGGATTTGGGGGAATTTTAATCAAATATCAGAAATAATCAGACCTCATTAACAAAGAGACTATAACAATTAATAAGGGGAATTTATCTGAAATTAATGCACAACTAAAAGACTAACATAAAACGACACCTAAAAGCAAGCGCATTATGGTTGAGAGCCTATGATGAACAAATTCAACTCAAAACATCAGCCATATAACTTCACGGCTTTTTTTAAATTTTATTTTACACGTAAAAATCAGAGTGTAAAGCTCGATCTCGCTTCTTTAGCATTACAGCCCCTAACTCCGTCGGTATTGGACGACCGTCGTACTATTGCAGGGGTTCGCACGTGACCTTGAAAACCTGGAAATGTCCCTGAAAATAAAAATGAAACTCCAGGCAAGGAAAAGTCCTTGAAAAACTAACAAAAAAAATACCTTAAGTCCTGGAATAGTCCTGGAAATTCCCATAAGAGAAAATCACGTTTATGTTTTCCGTTTTGGATATCAGTGTACAACGTGTATTAAACATAAAACATAACGAAAAAAAAAACTAATTGTTACAGCAGTGTTAGTATTTGACCAGTTTCATTTAATGGAACAAAAGCTTTCACATCTGACCACAGTGTTGATAAGATTTCATATATACCGAATATATCTTTTTTAATTGTCTCATTTTTCTCGTAATTACTAATTTCTCACTCTTGAATTTTCTTTGATCAGTCCTTAAAAAATCCTAGAGAAGTCCTGGAATTTAAAGGTTACAGGCCCTAACTACGGCTATCGTAGGCATGGGACTACGAACCCCGATTTGCCTATCTACCATGCACGATACCTAATTTAGCATTGTGAAGCACATCATTCTTTCATTTAGCCTTCCTCCTACCACGTCAACTCTTACGATAATGTCAGTGCATCACATGTATTTACACCTTTGTAACAACGATGTAAGCTCGAGGACTGCTGCCCAATTATTGTAAAAGCTGTTAGGCAACCATAACTTCCCCTCTCAACGTCATTCCTTTCCAAGCTGTGACCGACTTAAGTTAACTTTGGTAATACTAACTAGTATTTACCCTTCTGGCTTCCCCCAAACGTCCAACATCAATCATCATGCCCCCAAACTTTTTCATGCTAATCATCCCCATTACATTTGGTAATTAAATGCAAGGTTACGTCGAAGACAGGCGAGTTAGACCGTCTACATAAAAACTAGCCCAATAAAAAACTAATGCGAACTACTCTCTCTACGATTAGTTTCATCTTTCACTGAACCATCCACGATTGATCCTGACGTTCACGTCCCTGCCATTTGGACGGGAATCGAACCCGGTCGCTCGTTGTCAGGCGAGCTTTGTACCAATGAACCACCGATGCATCTTATCTAATTCCGCTCTGACGTCCACGTCCCTGCTATTTGGACCATCGTCCTGAAGTCGAACCCGGGTCGCTCGCTTGTCAGACGAGCTTTCTACCACTGAACCACCGATGCATCTTATCTATTTCCGCTCTGACGTCCACGTCCCTGCAATTTGGTGCATCGGCCGGGAATCGAACCCGGATCGCTCGCTTGTAAGGCGAACTTCTACCACTGAACCACCGCTGCATTTTATCTAATTCCGCTCTGACGTCCACGTCCCTGCAATTTGGTGCATCGGCCAGGAGTCGAACCCGGGTCGCCCCGCATAGCATTCCACCGAAGCAACTCATCTAACTCCACCCTGAGGTCTACGACCCTGTGCAAATCGGAGTCCTCTCTCTCTACACTAACTATAACCAGCAACGACATCATTAATTTCTAACTTACCCTTACTCAATAAGTTGGTATTTTAAAAAACGCTTGCATTGTTTGAGATTTTTAATAGCAACCACTCTACGTAAAAAAAAAAACGTGTCTCACGTAGATAAACTTATCGGCCACGTAACAGCATACGTGTCAATGCAGCCTTTACAAACTCCATAATGCCAAGTTTATCCTGCCAAGTGCGTCAGAGTTTTAAACTAAGAGCTTTAAAGTCTCAGTTTCGATATCTACTACAGACTTCAAAACCACCCCTCCGGCGATATATTATAACGTATGGCATGGTATCATATACAGGGCGGCTAAACGCCAGAGAGAGGGAGGATGCTTTCCACATGCAACAACACCCATACCACCAGTCCATACCACTGATGTCTAGTTTATCTATCAGCAGAGCAGCGAGACGTTGAATAGATAGGCTTAAACGGGTTGCAGCAACAGCGCCACCAATGTAAGGGGGCATAGAGTGTAGGCAAGCGATAGATAAAAGCCAAGTGAGACAGAAACAGTGAACCACACAATTTGGAAGCTCATTGGTTCTTGACCTAATCCATCGCTCTATCGCGCGCTCTCTCTCTCTCTTGCCTTCTCTCGTTGGTTTCATGACAGCGTTCGGCGGGGGCGGTGCAATCGCCGCCTCCTGACAACCCGTCCGTTCCGGAACTCGCCTATCACGGGAGCACAGGGGCCCCCAGGGAACACCGGCTCGCGCGCTCAATTAACACGTCAGCTGCCCGGCACCTGATAAAAGGTGGGCCAAGTTGCGAAGCTTGCCGACGACCCCGCGGCCCCGACTGGCCACTCGCACTGCTCTGCTGACGCCCCGCAACATGATCGCAGAACAAGGCCACGCTAGTCAGATATTGTGTTGCTAGGAGATGGGGAGATGCGTTTGCTTTTGTTGGCGTTTAAACTTGAAGATAAAACAGGCATCAGCCATCCGGTGGTGTCGCCTGGGTTGACAAGTTGCCGAGTTGCAGCAATTTTCCCATTGTGAAGGGGGCGCTCCTATTCAGAAGGCTAAGTTCTTTCCTTGTCGCTTGCTTGCTGTATCATTTTCTTTACATTACGTAATCTAGGACTAGCAGTGAGCTCATCTCCTTCTGCTGTAATGAGTTTGGTAAATGGCGTTTGGTAGAGATTTCGTTAAATGTTTCCGAAAAAGTAAGGAATAAGAGTAAGGTTGTTGTTGAGTTTATTTCGGTACAGTTCACAAGGAACGTATTGGCAAAAGATGAACCTCATCTATCCCACAAGACCAGATGCTCGCATGTGGGTAAGGGCAGTATCAAATCACTATCCAATCATGTTGAAAAAGCTCGCATACGAAAGCGAAAATTCAAGTTTCAACATGGCGCCCGTTTTTGGGGTCGTCGATTCGTAAACAAAGAATGAAATGGTGGCATTTACAAATCAGTAAGCCAATTTTTCTACTACGAGTAAAAATACATTTCTTGATGTTTTAAATGGACTCCCCCATGCCAAGTACAGTATTGGACAATGGAATTTAGACAGTTTGGAAGGGGTAACTACAAATCTACATCGATTAATCATGCCTGGTTATGGGAAATCCTTAAATATTACAAAGTTGTTAAATTCAATAAACGAATAATAATAACCGCAAAATAAATACAATACTGTGTCTGCTACTGAAACTGAAAAATAAAATTTGTTGAGCACAGAATAAAGTCAGTCAATCTCATAAACTACAAATCTCTATTTATGGAATCTGAATAGGCCAAGAAAATGTGGTGGCTTTTTCAGTCCCAGGAAAAAGGATCATTCTACGTGACAAAACCTATCTGTAAAGTATTCAATTGACTCTAAAAGTATTACTCCATTTAGTAATATATATAAATAGAGCAACAGTTTTAAAATTGATTTTGTTTTAAAGTTGATTCGAAAGTCAGTTTTACGGTTTTGTTTTAAGAAATGCATTCAAGAAACGTTGAATTTAGGAATAAAAAAGCCGTGAAAAGACAAACCTAAGGGGAAAAAATGAAAATAACCGGCCAATGGAAAAAAAACAAACAAAGAGAAAGATTTCCGCAGAACGAAAGCCCAGGCAAAAAGGAATAGACAGTATAAACAGCCAATGGAAAAAAATGTGCCGTGAAAATAAAAAATAAAAAAAGCGTAAGAAAATAGCCGCAGGAAAACAATCCAAGGGAAAAAAAACTGAGGAAAGAAAAAGCAGAAGGAAAAAACCGTTCCTAGCGTAATTTCTTACCTAACCTAGGTTTGTTTAATATCTTTAATGCGTGGTGCTGTGACAACCCGGACTACTGCACTGTGACTGAGGTTGGCACTAATGCCCTAGCTGTCGACGCGCCATAAGCCTCAATCCCTCCCCTCCCTACCCAACCTATAAAAACCAAAAATAAAAAAATAAACCTAAAGAAAACAGTAAACATTTTCCTTCAGTTATTTCGGTGGCCTTTGTTTTTTGCGGCTTCTTTTTTTACCTTTGACTTTTTTCAGTCTTTACTTTAGTCTAATCCACATCCGGAGTTTCATTTTCTTTAGTGTGTTGCCGGCAGTTGTGATTAGTAGTGGTTTTACAATGTTTACTCTTCCCGCGCGAAATACCCCCCCCCCCCCCCGGGGGACCATGCCGAGAAATAAAGCTCTTCAGTTGAATACTTACATCAATCAAAAAAGAAAGTTATAGGTTCGTAGCGATCAGATACCGCGCTAGTTCTAACTATAAGTTGAATGAAGTTGAATGGAAGATTTATATTATAAAGAAACTGTAAGCTGATCTGGTTGAATGAATACCGACCATGTGACCTTGTATTCCGTGCCCCCTCTCCATTAAGACGTTGCCTCAGTCGTCGTCTTAGGGATCAAAGTTAAAGTTTGGAACTGAACGTTTCACGGCAAACGAGTGACAAAACATGGGACAATTAAACCAATATCAACTTGCGTGTGGCGAATTTGACTTCAACGAATGCAAGCCCCAACCCATTTTTTTAATTTTTGGTTGGTTTGGGGCGGGAATTACCTGCAGCCTCTCTTTCTCTTACCCCTCTCCCCCTCCCCCGGTGATTCCTCCGTTGGTTCAATCAACAATTAAAGGAAAAAGGAAAACTAAGCCTCTGTTTCCGGAATTTTTAGTTGCAGCTTACATTTTGTCGGTGAATATTAGTTCCCAAAGTCATTATAACACTATTTTCTTACACCCTATCTTACATTATTTTTTTAAGGACAAAAATGCATTATGCCAATGTTTAAACCGCAACAAGCCTTATCTTATCCAGACTAAATTATTAAAGCTTAGTCTGCAAGTCAGTGATTATACTTCGAACGTCTCTACCAGCTTGCGAGAAGTGGACTTGTCGGCCTAGAGTGTCTAATAGCTAAAACGGACTTAATGACGTAATTATTCGTCGTAACGGTTTATCATTATCCAACCTGGAACATGAAATATGCGTATATATTCATCATTTCTGAAACCAATTCCTTAATACAATCGAACTTCCGCAGCCTTTCACGGCCTGGAGGAAATAATCCATAACGGAGCGAAGCAGAAAAGCCAATATATTTCTGTCTAAATTTCATTGTCCAATACTGTACATCGTTCGTGCTTCGAGCCACGACCAGAGCATTTCCGAGACTCGTTGGCACGGTTACTGGCGCTGTAGACAGTTCGAAAGAGAAATCTCCCTTAAAAGGCGAGAATAATCCAACCAATAAGGGTGGATATCTCTCCACGCTGCTTACATAGTTAGTGCTAAACGAGTAGGTTGTATCTCGCAACTGAGTCTTTTCCGAATAACCGGACAGATCAGTGGCTGAACCAACCCGATTACGTAACTTCCGTCAAAAGTGACGTCATGATTGCATAGTCAAGGGCGTTGCTAAGCAGTGTTGAGCCGATTAACGTAACCTTTTTTAGTTCGTAAAGACTGGAGAGACGGATCTTGGGAATTGGTGTATTGGCGATGGCAGGTGGAAATTAACGGTGAAACAGGTGATGAAAACGATCGAGTCGGGATGCCTTTGTGTGCACAGGTGGCAATTTATGGTTCAGGTTGATTTACATGATGGTCAGTACGCGAATGCTCGCCCGACTTAACAAAGATCCCCCTTCCTGGTCTGAATGAGATGGGGATGAAATTTATGAAAGTTAGGGGGACGTGACGTGACTAAAACTGGGAGGATTGGGGTAAAGAGAAAGTTGGTGGAATAAATTCTACTCACATTTACCAAATATTGCAGGATGAAAAAAAACATCGGAGGTCTGGTCGGTTGAAATGGGGGATTGGAGTGGGGCAAAAGATGATATTTACACAGGTTTCGAGCAGTACAATTGGTTGACAAGGCAATGCATGACTCTTGCATTGTTTACATTGGAACGATTATATTACAGTGTTGACCATCGTTGTGGATTGATTTGTTTTATTGAGCCAATCAGCCTGCAAGCTACACGTTTTTGTTGTGAATGAATGAATGAATGTGTTTATTGAACTTTGCAGGCCTACATATACACCCACGCGCTCACTCAATCTTAATGCTAACTTACGTACTAAGCAACCAAAGCGATCTGGCCGAAGCCACGCATCCTAGAAACTCATCCATCTAGCAACACATCCATATACACTCCCAGCTGCAACCTGCCCAGTTGTTGATATAGTGGTAACTACAATGTTATCCTTGACGGAAAGAAAATTGTTGCGACACATCTTGGGCACAAGGCCGACTGAGGTAGTGATGTTGGCCCGAGTTTTAGAGGCCAAAAAAATAGGGTCGCTACAAGACCCTCTGTGTGTCGAAGTGTCAACCATGACGGTTAATCACTTTGTTGCGAGTTTAATTCCGGATCTCAAACTTTGAAATTATACCACTCCAGCGAAGTTGCTCTCATGACGTCATTTGTGAAATCTACCAAGCCCAAGGTCCACATGACGTCATATTGTAACGTCGCTTGGTCTTCTGACTAGTGCTCCCAACAATTAAGTGTTCATCAAGAATTCATGCCGCCACGAACCCTCCATTCAACCCACATCGAAAGGTAATTTCGGCTATTATAATTAGAAATATTTCCCCTTTTTGGTCCCAATTCTCCAACTTAAATTCAACCCAGACCAACCCAGGAGTCAGTGTTTCACTGCAACCCTGAAATAGCATGATTAACTTTTCAACCAAATAATAGCCCAAAATCAGCTATCATATTGACTGACCCCAAGTAAGGACGCGTTTATGCAAGGACAATTTTCTCGCTTACTAGCTTTTACTTGTCAATACTAAATCTGCTGGCTGCTTCTCGCCTTTGTCGGAGAATGAGGCTTTCAAGTTGTCTATACGATATTAACCATGGCAACAACGCGGACGAAAATTTTCTCCTCGTGCCTCGCGACACAACGTACGATGCTTGCAACACGACAGCGTCGATTAACTAGAAAACAACTAGAAACTTGAAAACTAGAAAACAATTTTTACTGCAGTACACGACGAGGGACAGACTCCTGAATGCCGGCATTCAAAGGTTTGTCTTCGAATCGATAACTCCGAAATGGACGCCATGTTGGATTTAGAATTCTCGCTGCGAGTAGCTATTTATTTTACCGTCGTTTGATCACTGCGAGAAGCTGTTTTTTCAGCGAGAATAGCAAATTTTGGAAATAGCGTGAAATAGCAACAATGTTGTAGCAATGTTTAAAATGACTGTTGCACTTTGTTCTTTGTCCGTGTTGTTATTTATAATACATTTTCGTTTGTTGTCCATTACCGCAATCATTATCTATTACCGCAGAAACGGGAAATTTACCGTAAATAAATAACGGTTGCCTAGCAAATGGCTTTCGGCGAGCGAGAAGGTCTCGTTGCACAAACGAGTCCTAACCCTAACATTTATGGCATTCCATTTTGGGCTCTAGGACAAGACTAGAGTAAAACGTCAATAGAACTGAACCACGACTTTGCGCCCTATTCTTTCAGCTAAGTTTTTAATTTGGAATTACCCCAGCCTGTAGCATGACCCGCGTTACGTTGCCCTCTTGTCCCTTAGCCGTGGCGTTGATGTTGACGAGCAGTTATAGGAACCAATAATAACCACAACTTTTACGTAATAAATCTAGAGTAGAAGAACAAAATGCAGGCCTCGCCGTCATTAGTCGGCGTATTCAGCGGAAAAAACCGCCTGGAAGAGCGATGAGTGATGGGCTAAGTGATGTTCAACAGGACGGAAAGCCGACGGCTCAACACGAGTTAAAATAAATACAGATGCAAACCGGTTCAGTCAGTCTGACATTTCAGTCCAAAAGGCAACGCAAATAGGTTTGCATGCAGTGACGTCACGCTGTGAATCTGGAATCGATCGCACGTTTCGAAACAGCTTTGATGAGCTTTGGCGCTGAATTGTTCGATAAGAAAGTGCTCCTTGTGTACTACGGAGCAGTCACTTTTCGAATTATCGACGCCAAATAACCATCAAACAAAGCATAGGAAGATGCTCTTGTTGTGACTCGAGAAGGGGGAAGTACGATGCTCTTGACATGAAGGGTGTCGAGTTATCCCTATACCAAAGGCTTCTACTGCAGTAGAAATTGTGGACTGGTTCTAAATCCAAACATTCGATGTAGGCCTACACAAGGTTTATTTACAAATTGATAAACAGAATATCGGGAAAGTCATGTTGGAAGCAGAATTCTCTCTGCGATATGCCAACTTTTCTACGGTTATTTGATGACTGCTATAGCCTACGCTGCTCTTTGGCGTAAGAATAGGACTTTAAAAAAGTGCCGAGAAATTATGACCAAGTCGGGTGACACTATCTTGTTGTTGCTCACTATGCCTAGTTTCCCAGAGAACCCTGACAAAGTTCGCTTTTCGCGTTGGAATTTATTATTACTATTATTACTATGATTACTATTATTATTATTTTAATGTTTAATGCTAAGACGAACGTCCTTGTATACAACCAATAATGAGTTAGAAACTATTTACAGTATTTACAGTTCATCATTTTGGTGCTGTTAATCATCTGAGTACTTAATGTTTACAAATTACATCATTCAAATTTATCTATTTTCAACTCCCCCCCCCCCCAATCTCACCCCTGCCACACTGTGTCATAACTTTTGCAACGCCCCTAGAAAATAATGTCACAAACGTCCCCTCCCCCACTCTTCTCCCCACCTTTGTTTACATATAGAGAGAAAGAATTCGAAAAATGGTTAACTTCCTACATTTTTTAGACCAATTTTGTAGGTAGGCTGTAAAAAAGGAAAAAGTTATTGTAGCACGTATTTTTGAAGTAGTATTCTACGCAAAATGTTTTATATTACAAACAATAAAAATAAACGTGTCATAAAAATGATGTTCAGTAAAAAAAATTACGTGACTTCACAAATTGTAAAACCCCCTTCCCTTCTCCGAAATTGTCACTCTCCGCTCAACCCCATGCCCCCTCCACCCCCCCTCCCCCTTGCGTGCGTCATTGTGAACGGTCCCTATAGCATGGATGCACGCAGAGGGACAATATTTCAAGTAGATGTAGGACAGATTAGTAATTTGATATTCGATCTCACATTTTCTAAGTTAAGAGACCAAGCCCCTAACCACTCGCCAGACGTACTAAGTTTGTTCGCTGTACTTGGCTTTCTTGGGAGATCTCACAAAGATCGCTAGTTCTTCTTCGATTAGAGCTCGAAGGTTCGTCCTGACATAATGTAACGGCTTAATAACAAAAGCCCTGTTTCGTCCTATTTTCTACTATACAGGAATTCGTTGCTTTCGTAGGTCCCCAAAATAATTCCATAATAAACCGTAAAATCAAAAATGCAGGCAGTGTCGCCACTAATTTTGACTTTCGCCATTTTATTTCCCGAAATGATGTTGATTTTTTTTTTTTTTTTTTTAATTCCTGAAAAATTACTCCGTTTTCTTACAGAAAAACCCCGACCGGAAACTGCAAATAGCCTTGAAATCGATTAAATCTAATTACCGATGCACGAGATCGTTAACGTTACGGCTGATGCACGAAGCTTTGGAGGGAAGCACCAACAAAAAAATAAAAATAAAAATAAATAAAAATTAAAAATAAGAATAAAAAATACCACCGTCTGGTTTTTGACATTTATTATTTCCTTTTTGCCGACGCTTTAATCGCTGGTTTGATTGAAAGGCGAATTAAGAGAGGAGTTGGGGGGAAATGTTTCGCATGTAAGTTATGACACCCAAAATAACTGACAGCGACGCCCTCAAAATGTTGATTACACCCTTTCCAGTGACGTAAGTCAAGTGAACCAGAGGGAAAATTGTATCATTCCGAGTCGATTGACTCGTAAATTGTTGATCAAATAATTAAAAATGGATCGTAAAAAGTGAATAGAAAAGGTAAACGGTTGTGCTTGTAATATTTTTTAGTTTTGTTTATGTGTTGAGTTTTTATATGGTCTGGCGTGCGATGGGTTAATGTAGAATCAGGGCGGTCCCGCATATTGCTAGTAGGGTCGTACGTATGCTATTAATACACGGCGGTGACGTCACGCTAACACAACACCGTTACTAAAACTGTGGCCGTTATATCCGGTTAATCTGAAAAACCACACACGACGCCTTGGATAAATTTGTGCCACCCACTCCTTTTGAAGGGGCGCCGGACGAAAGTCTAACTGGAAAATCGTCTAATGGGACAATTGTCTAATATGTGCCTAAATAAAAAATCTGGAAAATCATCTAAAGAGAATATCGTATAATGGAAAATCATCTAAACGGAATATCGTATAATGGA
>JAHWFP010023510.1:0-40625 GCA_023313725.1 Lithobius niger
TTTTTTTTTTTATTATGGATGATCGGCACTCTTCACAAATGGATAACTGAATACAAGAAGCTAGCCAGAAATGAAAATTGATATGAAATTTTAAAAAAAGGGGTAACTTTCTGGTTTAAAATCGTTTTCAGCTGAACTGAAAGCTGATTTTATACAGTTTTGGTCAAGCAGCAGCTGTGTAGTTTTATTTGAGTTCCTATGGGACCTTACAAGAATTTACTTGATTCGTTCTGGAGTCATAATCCGTTACCCTCGCTTCCGTAAGGTGACTTGGAAGAATTTGGCCAAGTGAACTTAGAGCAGTTTAGTGAGTACGTTTGGGGTTCCCTTTACTCCGTTGAGTGGCACTCCATGAACTAGTGCTGAGTGAGCTGTGCGGAATGCTACCCGTAGTAAAATGTCGCCTTTTTTCCTCCTCTGATGTGTGTTTTCTTGTTGAACAAGTGTTTTGCTCAAAATAGTAACCCTTTAAAAAAATATTTCAAGGAAAGGATGGGAGGACGTAATCAGTTTTTCCTTCTTCAGCACTTCGGGGTTTAAGCCAAGAAGAAGGCCTGCCGTTTACAGTGGTGTAGAGGCAAAAAAAAAGTAAGGGAGCTCTTTCCCTCCCCCCCCCCAAAAAAAAAGAAAACCCGGTAATGAAAAACAAAATGAAATTCACATATGGGTACACAGTCAAACATTGCCAGAAAGCTTACTTTACTGTGCCTCCTGTAGACTATACAGTAGGTGTAGGCCTACATTACATGCATACTTACGCAGATTACGATCTAGACAAGTAACAGTAACAGTAACAGTAGATCATCCCATTGTAGACATCCGATTGTTACAAAGTTGATTGTTAATGTTAAAAAGGCGGCTCACTAGCAGCATAACCAAAACCAAAATTGGTAGAAAAAACTGGTTACAGCGAGTAGCAATCTTCAAGTTTTCATTTAACGTTCGAACTATTAGTCGGTGCGATTAACTTGGCTAATAAGATTGACCTTGGCGGCCTTTCCTTGGTTGAATGATATCACTACTTTCAAAGGCCGATCGTTTTTGGAAACTTGGCGGGTTTTTCTACCAGTTTTGGTTTTGGGTGGATTAATATTACGAAAAATTACGAAAAAGTAAGGGGGGGGCGCCGCTCCCTCGCGTTCCCCTCCGACTACACCACTGGCCGTTTAATTTTCTCTTACACAACAAGAGGGATTTTGCTAGCTTTTGGGGGAGTGGCGGGGGGTTCCTACTTTTCCAAAATGAGCCCCTTTCGTGATGACAGAAACTATGGCGTTTGAAAATCGCAGCACGGACATCTTCGAATCCCAATCGGAAATCTAACCACAAACTTCGACAAAGGTGTTTTAAAAGCAAACTGTTTTAGAAAAGAATTTGAACTGGCGGCATGTTTTGGCTCAATGCACTCAAGAAGAGTGTTGTAAATGTCTTGTTAGCATGTTCGCCAGTGACAGATTAACCGCAAGCCATAAAAAAAAAGCGTGCGAAAATGTCCGTCTGCAGCACAAAGTGACGTGAACCCAAGTTCATTGGCTTTAATCTCTTCTTTGTAATTATTTCTTGTATAATAAATTATGAGCGTTCCGTCTCGATATAAAAATCAGAATCGCTTATTCCGTGCAGCCCGTTACAACAGCTTCCGCTTCCCGAGAAAAGCTTTAGCATTCATCGTTGAATTGTTCCTTTGTTCGGCCGCTATTCTGGCCTTTTGCCAAGTAGGTCTTGGGACCCAGGAGATTTAATGGTCTTTTTACATGCTGTCATTCATAAATGATTTTCACCATTATCACCAATCGCAACAAATGACAGATTTAGATGGGTGCAATAGTTGTAAAACATCGTTTATCTGAAAAAAAATCAAAAAAAATCGGGGGAACCTTGGTAAAGTCATTAAGTTCCTTAATGAAGTCATCTATTAAGCCTAGTTCATCGTGTCAACCTTGTTTGATGGGATATATGTTTAGTTCAACTGCGTTTACTTAAATAACTGTCAACGAAAATCTCTACCAGACGTTTATTTTTGTCGGTCTGAGGCGCATATTCTGTGATTATTCTCCGTGGCTCTTTAGGTGCAGGTCCAATGATTATTTTCTGTGGCTCTTTAGCTGCATGTACTGTGATTATTCTTTGTGGCTCTATGGCCGCATGGTCTGTGATTGATTCTCTGTGATTCTTTAACCGTATGTTCTGTTATTATTCTCTTGTGGCTCTTTAGCTGTACGTCCTATGATTATTTTCTGTGGGTCTTTTGCCGCATGTGTACTGTGATTATTCTTTGTGGTACTATAACCGCTGGTCTGTGATCATTCCCTGTGGCTCTTTAGCCGCATGTTCTGTTATTCTCTTGTGGCTCTTTAGCTGAACGTCGTATGATTATTCCTTGTGGCTCTTTAGTTCATTCCCTGTGGCTCATTTTCTTGACTCATTAGCCGCGTCTTCTGTGAGTATGTTCTGTTGCCGTTTAGCCGTGTATTCTATGATTATCTTCTGTGTCCCTTTACCACGTGTTCTGTGAGTGTTCTCTGTGGCCTGTAGCCACATTTTCTATGATTCATCTCTGTGGTGCTTTAGCGCAATCTTCTGGCTTTATTTTCTACGGCTCTTCAGTCGCATCTGTTCGGTTTGTGCACTTCACTGTAGGCTGAAACGCTATTTCACTCTGGTTCTACTTCCAAGTGTAGTAGTGCTTACACGCTAATGAAAATTTATTCTGTTTAGTAAGATTTCCACCTCATCTAAGAATAGAAGTCGTGCAGCCTTTGCGTATTGGCGTCAAAGGCTTCCACGTAGGAAGAAACGTGCTGCAGGGAATCCACTCCTCCACATGCGGGGGCAGCTGAATGGCGGTGACTTGTTATACTGCTCTCGACCAGGGGCGTACTGGGAGGGACATTTAGGCCCGGGAAATGGGTAATGTAGGCCCTTCTCTTGTGGCGTTTCATAGGAATTTGTCATTATGAAAAACATTTCAGTAGGCCCTGACAGGCCCTTAGGGCATAGGCCCCACGGGAAACCTCCCGTTTTCCCGTATGGCCAGTACGCGCCTGCTCTCGACCCGTGAAAGTCAACAATAAAGCCGTAGCAAATTTGAACGCCCAAAAAGACAACAGCCGGCAAGCAATACACAAGTAGAATTGGAGGGGCTTCTCACGATACATTTTGCGTCTGTGTGTTTGATTTTTTTGGTACCCATTCCATGGATAACCTATCGTTTTTACCTACTCCATCTATTACCACAGGCTGGGCTCCCAGTCCTCCTATATTTCCTATTTTTTATAGGATTCCTATAAATCGTGAAACGCTCCTATATTTCCTATATTTATCTGTTCTGAACTGAAATATTGCCCAGTTTGGGGCATGTTTCCTTGCTATGCTAATTATTTGGATCCGGAAAGAAGAACATCTATTTTCACTTAAGTTTTATTACGCTGCATCAAAAGTGTTCCAGTTTCTTCAAACTAGCTAATTTTCGAATCGTTACCAGGAAACCTTTTTCTGTTTTTGTATTCTTAAGATTGTATATATCTCGGTGGGCAGCCACTGTAGTACTCGTCTTTAATATTATTTTTTGTTACATTGCAGATATATTGCTTATGCATGCTTACTCCGCTAAGAATTAGCCTTTAATCCTTTTAAAAAAGGTGTTAAATTATTATAAGAATTCAGTTAACCTGTAGGAAGGTCATGGCAATGGTCGAGGGGCATTGTGGCTCTCTTCATTTGTCAGTCATTATGCTTAATTTCGACAACAAACACACAATTCCTAACCAAGCCATCTTTCTAAACTTACTTCTTAAGTATTTGTGAGAAGTATGAATAAATATTCTTGACTTATCAATGAAAACAGCTCTCTGCAATGCAACCACGTGTCGCTCCGAAAAATTAGCATGGTTTTATTAGTGATTCAGAAGCGGCTTTGTTTGTCTCTGAGTGTGGCGCAGTGGGTATGATGGCGGCCTACGGTGCGAGAGGTGACCATTTCGAATCCCGTTGCTTGCTTTTTTTTTTTTATTTACACATTTTTTGAGGCCACCAACTCCTGTTTTCTTAACGAAGTATTAAACTATTTCACACTTTAAATTAATAACTATTATTTTTTTAAAGAAGAAAAAAGAATTCTGGGCATAGAAAACGTAGGCATGGGGTTCTTACTTGCGTTAGTAAGAAAACGAAGGCCTTTGGTTCTTACTTATGTAAGTAAATCTACTACCGCTAGCAATGTTTACATTAGGGGGCGCACCCCTCCCCCCCCCACGCCACCCCAAAAAAATACATTTTTCATTAAATACCTAAATTTTATTAGTCTGTTGCCAATGCAAGGCATACGAAATGTAACCACAAGTTTAATTAAACCTACTAGGCAAGGCAACTTGGAATACACACCAGAAAAAATGCTAAATTGTCAACTGCAGTACTGTACGGAACGAACGTAGTCCACCAAGGTAATCCACGTATGATATTGAAGTTGATGTCATCTATCAATTGGCAACCATAGCCCTGGTTGACGTCCATATTCTTTAGTTCTTAAATGTTTTAGAAAGAACTGCTGCGCGCATCTGTAATTAATCCCTCTCCCCCCCCCTCCCCCCCGAGTTACAAGCGAGCAATCCAAAATGCATGGATCATTCCCACTACGAATTGGTTGGGCGGGAAAGGGGAACAGAAAAAAACATAGTGCGGACTGACTGGGACTCGAGAAGCCCACAGGAAAACTTAAAAACTAACTCTGGAATTGAAAAAAAAAACGTAAAAAGACATTGAATAGAAAATATCCTATTCGAATATGCTCTTAACGAACGAATATTCGAATACATATCAATGTAATATTCAAAATAATATATTTATTGCAGCTAAAGAAAGACCGGAAGGAAAGAGTAAAAATGTATTAAAATAAACAAATAAATGCATTTATTGCAGTTATTGAGTTTTAAAAACGGAATGGAGCAATAAACATTCCCGCCAACAATGACTTGTTACGCTATCACAATAATGGCTCGGTTACTAACAATGCAAATCGTTGTTGTACAAATATGTTCGACGATGGTTCGGCAACAATGCGCTAACACTAACGCCATCGTCTAACTGACACAACGATCGTGCAAACAGTGATTGTTACTTAACCATTTTTGAAAGTCTTCAAGTCGGCTCTAAGAGCTAGCATTTCGTTTGTGACTGATTGTTACAGGACACAACCGTTCACATTTTCGGGGGCTCGCTCTTTGTCTGTGCTACCGTGGCAAGAATGAACCTGCTCGACCTCTTGCTGATTGTTACAGGGCACATCCTTGAAACTATTGTCTGCGGCCTTGCAGTGCTGGAAACACCGGTTCTCGTCAGATCCCCGAAGTTAAGCAGCATTGGGCTGGATTGATACTTGGGTGGGTGACTACCTGGGAATCTGGCTGTTGCAGACATAGGGCCTTAGGGCTTCGGGCAGATGACCAGGAGTGGTTAACGCTCGTTAAACCCTTTAAACCCTTTAAACCTTTAAACCTTGAAACTATTCAACTCGGCTGTAATGGCCAGCATTACGGAAGCAGTATTTCGTTTGTTACTGATTGTTACAGATATTGTAGGTCGCTCGCCCTCTTTCATTGTAGTGCATGATGATTTTGCTAAGTGCCACCCACGCCTATCTTACCCATAAAACGGTAGTTGCCACTCTTTTGCCAGAGCTGGCCCAAATATGCTTTAAACAATGCTTTAATAATGATTAAAAAAATAACAATATCTTTTCCGGCAGAAAAAGAAAAAGAATTTATCGGAGAAAACAATGCAGAAGCAATGGTGTAACAATAATGCTGCAAACAACAATGTCTGTACAAACATGCATTGTACGTGGTTTCATGAAGTCACGTAATCGGGCTTGAGTGAAAAAGACGAAAAAATATCTGTCTGCTCCCGAGTTACAGGGCTTTGAAAAACACAAAAAATGCGCAATTGGATTCAGTGCGGAAAAAGAAACCAGGCCACAGGACGTGAAAGACACCGTCTGCTCCCGGGTAACGGAAATGAATGAAGGATGGTGGAATGAATCAAAAGATACATGGATTCAGTGAGCGTAAGCAACCTTAGCGAAATTACCCCACTTCAAGAACCTGCATTATTTAAATTACACATTTCACTGTTATGGGGCAGCTGTATTCCTACATTTGCCCGCCTTCACACAGGCTGTGCAGAAATGTCTTCTCCATCTGGCATTGTACTTGGTTTCATGAAGTCACGAATCGGGCTTGAGTGAAAAACAAACAAAAAAATATCTGTCTGCCCCCGGGTTAAAGGGCTTACAAAGACACCAAAAATGCGCAGTCGGATTCAGTGCGAAAAAAACAAACCAGGACACAGGACGTGAAAGACACCGTCTGCTTCCGGGTAACGGAAATGAATGAAGGATGGTGAAATGAATCACAAGATACATGGATTGAGTGAGCGAAGCAACCTTCCCGCAATTACCCATCTTCAAGAGCCGGAATTATTTAAATTACACATTTCACTGTTATGGGACAGTTGGACTCGTAGAGTTGCCCGTCTTCACAACGGGCTTTACAGCTAGTTATATATATATAGATATCAGTCATATAAAAATCAAAAAATCTAGAAGCTTATAATGTGAAATAAGTCAAGCAAGGGGAGGGGGAAACTCTTGGTGCGAACCGGGAAACCTCCAGTCTACGTAGGAGGCCGAGATCCAGACTAAGCTAGAATAGATCCCAGAATCGCTGAAGAACTCCTCTTGATAGGCTCTCAAACACTAATGCGTCTGGTATTTTCGTTCTTATTGGACATTTACTACAATATTCTTTTTCGTTCGTAGACAAGGTTGCGTTGGTGTGGTGATTTGTGTCCTTCTACATATATATAGTTCCTACAGGCACCTTCTTGGTCTGGAGCTCGCTTCGCTTCTGTTACCGCTTCAGTGCCTGTACGAAATCGGAAGAGGGCCATTCCATTATCGCAGTCGTTAGCTGCTAAAGTATACGGAGCCTTATGGCATTCCCAAAACACGCTCTCAGAGTAAGTTATGCTCTAGAGCAGCACATTTAATAGGAGATTCTCTTGCCTCAAACCAGCTCCCTGCAACACTTTAGTGTCGCCCCACGGACTTGGGGGTTCCATTCGCGATATTTTAGAAAGGATTTGTGATAAAGGAATGACTAACAGTAGGTGAATAAAACATTGTGAAGGGGGCGCGGACTTGTATCGACACGGAATCACTGTTAATTACGGAATTTTGTCAAATACTGACCCACGTGTGGGAACCGGAGTTACTGTAACTCCGGTTTCTTCATTTGCTTTAAAAGTTGTTGAAATGATCCGGAATTGTGGTAACACGGCGTTACCCTAACTCTTGTCTAATTTGACATTAATATGGTTGCGGTTTCTGATGTTATATATGTAGCCGCAGCGAGCGCGGTAGCACGAGCGAGACAGGGATGTTATTTATGGTAATTCCGTGTTGCTACAATTCCGGATTGTTTCAGACAGTTTTAAAGCAAATTACGAACTCCGGGTCCACACAGGGGTCAGTATTTAAGAAAATTCTGGAACAATTCTCGCGCTCCATTGTGAATATTGATGCGGTTGGTTCGGAGGGCACGTCGTTTCAAAGAAAGCTACCATCAACAGGAACATGTATTATTTCTTTTTCGATGATGTAGAATTAATTGCATAGCTTTATTCACCAACCGTTGGCCAATGCACGGATATGAACAGTTTTCACGGGAATATTTTGGTCACGACACCCATATTTTGATCGCGCGCTTAGCCTTTATGAAATATTTGAACATTCATCGGATGTGTTTAGCGTGCGTCGTGGTGACGTAGGAAACTTAAAGTACCCCCCGGTCGCGTGACTTACTTGTCGGCAAACATGTCATTGGTCATGCAAAGGTGGTCATGATCAACCTCGTACGACGGATTCAGCCAATAAGTTGGCTATTTTCACTGCCATCGAGGTCATCAAGAGTAGGGAAGAAAAATACTTATTTTGTTTACGTTTACGTTTGTTTATACGTGAACCACACAGGAAATAAAATTGAAGTGTTATGGCGCGTTTGCGCATCGACTCGCAACGTAAATTTTCTTACTCACTAGCCTTTCTCAAGAGTTTATAAATACATACACGTCCGTGGAACGTAGCAGTATCCATGTCAGAATTTTGGCGTTGTAGTTCACCACTTGTCACAAGGTCGTCTGAGAAAGATAACAGATTTCGCTTTCTGACGCTTAACCAGTTGATCTAACATCTCCAAAATCTTAATTTATTCTATCTCAGTCGGCCTTGGCGATAGAAACAAAACGTTCTCGCTTCAAGCTTATTCAAACGCTACTGCTTGCGAATTGACACATGTTTGGACTATTCGCAGAACACGTGATATTTTTAACCAACATTTCTTAGATGAAAACCTAGACAGCGAAATGTTTACATATGTCTTCCGCAAAAGTAAAAATGGTCACTGGCCGCATAAGGTCGGGACGGTGTACGAACATTGGAACATGGGATAGAATTGTGTTGGACATGGCCAGTAAACTATGAGGCCCGACTTACTACAATATGAGGGGGTTAGACAAAATGGCCACCACGACTGGCCCATTTCTTCGAGGTCTGTCCGGGAATTGGCCAAGCTATCACATCTGTGTACGGTGAGCCGCGACGTCTTTTGGCAGCTGGTGGCGGTTTTTAAAATAATTATTTTAATTTTTGTTAGATTTACGTGACAAATTCTTTTATAAATAACTTGTCGCATAAGCAACTTGAGTGGGAAGGGCCCATTGCGGTCCACTGACTCCCAGCCAAACTTAAAAATTTTTAAAAAGGAATCAGTAAAAAACAAAGTAACGTTGCAGGTCAGGTCAATTAACGTCACAGAATAAAAAAAAATAAAAAAAATACTGAACAGTTAGAAAGTAAATGGAGTCAAATCAACATGTGCTTAATAATAATAAATAAAACACTGTAAGAAGGCAATAAAAAAGTAAACCAGAAAAATAAAATAAAAACATATTAAAAACCTTTTAAAACATTTAAAAACCATATAAACATAGTTAAAAGACAATAAAGCAGTGAACTGAAATTTAAAAGCGCATTAAAAACCTTTTTAGGTCACATCTGGACAGCCTACTTTTAAAAGTGGGTAAGTTAGGTGCTTTGACCACCTCATCAGGAAGAGCATTCCATGGTACGACAACTCTGTTTGTCCAAAAATACTTGCGAGTATCACAGTTATTTTTGTTTACCATTAACTTAAAGGAATGACCGCGAGTCCTGTCACCGAGACGTAATTAAAAGAAAAAAAGAGTAATCAAAATCAACTAAATTATGCAAAAGAGAGAATATTAAAATGCAAGTCTGCACGAAGTCGACGTAACTCCAGCGGATCAAGAGCTATGAATATCTATAGCTATGAATATATCTATATATCTATGAATATATCTATGAATATAGATAATCATAGGTAATCATACATCTATGAATATATTTAATTATTGTTTAAAGTTATCACTCAGCCACAGTTAATCTATTTTGATCTGCGCTTGGAAAAAAAAAGAGACGGTCGTGTATCCAGAAAGTGTTGCAAGGGAAGGAAGTTTGGCATTTTGTACTGTCAGTGTCGCCCTCTGCTGACAGAAAGCGGCAACCGAACAAATTAATCCATAAGTGGCGTTTTCGGCGGCCATATTGTTCAACCCAGTCGCGTATGTTATTTTTCATCCAACGATACGGTCGGACAGCCTCTCCTCGTGTGTCGCGACAGGAAGTACGATGCAGGCGGCACGACGCGTCGATTTATTGCGAGAACAAGAAAACAATTTTTACCACTGTAAAAAATGGCGGCATTCGATGGTGTGTTTTCGACTCGACAAAACCGAAATGGGCTCCGTGTTGAATTTTATACTGTCGTTTGATCAACGCTAGAAGCTGTTCTTCGTGCGAGAATATAGGCTAAATTTGGAAACAGCTAGAAATGTCGACAATGTTGTAGCATGTTTAAAATGTTTTTTTTGTGGCTTTGTTATTGCCCGCTGCTGGTATTTATAATACATTTAATTGTTTGTGTATTACCACATTCCTTTATTAGAAGCTGAAAATACTCGTAAATAAATAACGATAGGCTACCAAATAGCTTTTGGCGAGCGAGTTGCTTAAATGCTCCCTTAAGGTCAACCCAAAGAAGAACGATATGTAGTAGGACAAGAAGCACCATAAGCCTTTTTCGGTTTACAAACTTGCTTCCGGTTCAGGCCAAAGACTGAACGAAGCAAGCGGCCATGTTGCGGAAAGGAGGCGGTCGTGTTGCAGTAAATCTATAGGCTCGCTACTAGGTGTTTCAGATAAAACGGAAACTCCATGTGGCGTAAACGGAAACTCGATAAACGGAAACTGGTAAAAAAAAAAATCCTAATCTCCGTTTATCATAGTTTGCTTTTTTACTAAAGTAAATGCCTTTTCTCGTCGTTTTTTAAATTAGTTTGTTGTTTTTTTGTGTGACAACAACGGCTAAGGTTAACAACTGTAAGCAGAGAACTTTATTTTTTAAACATCGTTGTGTGCATCGTTGGGTGACTAGTCAAATCTTTCAGATGTGCTCCCGAGCAGCACTCTTATTGGCTGTTCAGGCTGCTTTGGCGGAAATAGGGGTAATATGACGTCACACCGCGGTTCAAATACAGTGTATTTTCTGAGAAACAAACCGTCCAGAATTCGTAGTGAACCATCTTCTCCAGTCGTTCAATCTTTGGTCAAACCTGCAGACTGGCTGCTCGCGGTCCACTACGCGAGGCAGGATGGTGCACCAAAGACGTTAAAACTGATCAGTGAACACAACATCAGTCATTTCAGATTGGAGCAATTTTGACGTTGTAGGCACGTAGTAACGCGTCGTTTAGCTTGAAATTTTCTTTGGTGTGGTCAGGAATTTAAGCTTTACTTCGCCATTCTCTCATAATGCGATTATGCAGACTCATTGAACATATGCTGTGTGCCGTGATAACGCTGTGCAAAGCGGCAAGCACCTTTAATAAAGCTCAGGGTGATTAAACGTGGATCACAGGTCACTGTTTTTCTAAATTAAAATGTGATGTTCTTTTTATAAAAATAAACAAAAAAACTTATAGCTGTTGCAAGTTGAGATGAAGATTTTCCTCTGTTAGAAGTTTGAATGCAAATTTTTTCTTTACAAATGGGAAAACCCAACCCCCCATCCTTTTAAATATGGAGTTCTAAAATATTGAGTCCAAATGATGTTGTAAACCCCTGATTTCGTTTGATATCCCCCCCCCCCGGGGGAGGGAGGGGGGGCTTGATCTGCTAGTGTACAGACGTTTGCAAAACTTCGCTGCAATTTCTCATCTACTCGACTCGCATACCCTCCTGAGAAATGTCGTACTAAGTTTCACGTAATTACGTTAGCGATCTCGTCACACACTTCGATACCGCAATGTAAATGAGTTTAAAGTCTGTTAGCTACGGGTCTTTCATCTAAGTTGTTTTGTGGTCGCGCATTAAGTTTGAATTTTAAGACAATCTAGCTTGTCTGGTGTTAATATTTTAATGCGTGCTTGTTCTTTGATGTCTCTAGCATTGCTGTGTTAATTTATTAATGTTTAACTCGTCTTTCAAAATATCTCACTTGAAGCTTTGCTTAAAGCTTCTTTAACACGTCGGGCAGTTTATCGGAGGTTTAGGGTTTAATGACGCCTAAAGTATTATGTCAAAAAAATAATGTAAAGTGTTTCTAAATCCCAACTCAGCAGACAACGTGATGGAATGGGGAATGGTTAGAATCATTTAAATTGAGCCGTGCATTCGAATTTCAAATAACAGCTACGAATGAATATTACGGAGATGCGGCCATTGTCGGCCCTTAAGTCATGATGCACTTGATATCTAGGAGACACGGAAGCGTGGACCTGGAGGAGAGCGATGTGTGACGTGCGGAACACCAGGTTTATGATCTTACCCTCAGGGTTGTGCATGCAAAGTTGTCATCGCTGCAGTCCGGCGTTTGGTCGCCAGGTTCCCCATTACCTGTATAAAAAGACTAGCTTGCTCTTTTCACCATGTCTCTCTTACATAATATGAGTATAGCTATGCTTGACTCTGCTTGCTTGACGGGGACTTGCGGCTTAAAGATTGCCAGGACAACTGAAGACAAGTCGCGCGATTCGGCAATCCGATGATGGAGGCCATTAGGGTATGGTAAAAAGACTGTTGTTGCGGCTATTTATATTTTCTAGCGTGTTCAACTGTAGCGTGTAGGGACAGTCGTGTAGGGACATTAGCCACCTCCCCTGAAGACATGTGTGTTTTTTCATTTGAAATCGGTTTGTAAATTCGTTTCATCGTTAAATGCTGTGAATCCGTTATTTAGCTACAATCTCAAAAAGCGTGGTTCTACTAAATTGGCAAACCATCGCATACGGATCCAACATGTTCTCTGCAAATATATTGAGCTGTTTGTCCTTCTACATGACCGGTGTTTCAGCTACTACTTGTCTTTTGCAATTATTGATTGCCGTCCTCACTACAATTATTTCTCTGGCGTTCAATAAGTGCAAGAGGATTCTTCAACTCGTCGAATCTTCTTCCAAGCCACAGTTAAGTAAAAGCCAGTAGTGGCAGTGGTAGCCGACTGGTGGCAGCCTATAGGATCGTACTGCCAACGCTGTCCAAATACCATAGTTGCCGATTCGACCGGGTAAGCCG
This sequence comes from Lithobius niger, assembly GCA_023313725.1. Classification (NCBI taxonomy): domain Eukaryota; kingdom Metazoa; phylum Arthropoda; class Chilopoda; order Lithobiomorpha; family Lithobiidae; genus Lithobius; species Lithobius niger. Next base: position 12,707 of record JAHWFP010023510.1, read on the forward strand.
AGGAAAGCGCCCTCTGCGATAACACTTGAAACTGAAGTTTGTCCCGTCAGATTGAAACCACAATTTCAACATGGGGGTGTGAGAGCTATTTTGATTTCTACTACCGCACTACAAATATACTCAACTTCTCAAACGCGAAGCCGAGCTGATGGATATATCCCCCATTTTCAAGAATGTTCTAATGAGCTTTTATTCTGCGTCTTATGACTAAAATCGAAGTGACTATATATGCAACAGCGCAGTAAAATTTAAGCGGCTGGTTAAACCGTTATATTGAAAATTGATATTGGTATTATTAGTGATCAGAGATTTATATCACATCTTAACTTAGTCTAGGCAACTAAACGCTTTCTCACGTTAGTTGCAGTGACTAACGTGTAAACAAAGCAGAAGAGCAAGATATGAACGAATTTTCGCGAATTTAAGTAACATTTATTTCTAACGTTATCCCATATTCTTTAAATTTCTAAATAATGAAGGTTTCACACTTTAGTCGTCGCAACTAACGTGGGAGGACGCCACTACTTCCTGTCGGCTAGACTGTTTTACTTTTGTGTATTATCTCTATATTATTTGATATATTTGGATTAAGCCTTTGGTTTTTTTTTTTTGTTTCTTTTTAGAAGTAGCGGCAAAATGAAGCGAGCGGTAAGAGATGGGCTGCGGACCAAGCCGAGTCAACATCAGTCGTTTTAAGCTCCGATCGTCCAAAAAGAAGAATTCACAAGACAGAGGTTCGACCAATAACAACGCCCATGGTAAGAAAATAACTCCCAATTCTTTCAGAATTGTTTTACCCAAATAAATTTTGAGATCACAAGCTTTAAAAGCTTTTCGCAAAGCTTTTTTTTTGCCGAAGTCTGCTGGTGGAGCAATTAGGCTTAGGGTTATCTACACCAGTTTGAAACTTTGTCAGCTTGTCTGGGGCCATGCACACACTGATATCGCGTGTCAGGTTGCAGTTTAACTGGGTACATACTTAAGCCCTCACAGGTAGGTGCTGGTGCGACTGTTGTGAGTGCCTGCTTGCGCCAGGTGTTTGTGTACCTTGCTGCTACAGTGCGGATAATGCCAGGTTTGTTCTGTGCCACGTGCTCATGTGGTCGTTGGGGGTGCACCTTGGTTGTATCACCCAAACCTAGCTTTTGGTGGGAGACTTGATCACCCTTCCGTAGCCAATAGGATGTTACTAATCTATTCTCCGGTGAATTTTGTTGTGTCTAGTCTCCGCAGCATCCGAAAGGGGAAGTCACAATTTGGCGCCCGAACAGGGACCCGAACCCCGAATCCTTAGGTCAAAAACGCAAGTTGTGACATTCTGCCCTTTTCTCCCTCTTAATGCTCCGGGGAGGCTGACACAAAATTCAGAGTAGACTATTCACTGCATCCTACTTTACTGCCGAACGGCAATAAAGTCAGGTTTGAGTGATACAACCAAGGGGCACCCGCAGACAACGTGAGTAAGCAGCACAGGCAGACCTGACATGACCTGACGCGACCACAGTAGCAGCAAGGGGCACTAAAACCTGGCACAAGCACGCTCCTCTGCCAAAATTAGTATCTTTATCTGATCACGGGAACAATTCAGGGGTAAATACAGTTTCACAAGGTTCAAATGTTTTTTTTCGCGCATATCTGAAATTGTCCTCATTTCCTCGTGTGATTGAACGGATTTGTAGACTTTCCTATTAATATCTTTGGAATCTTTCTTAAATTTATAAGAAGGATTCCGAACATATTTATAAGAAATTCTACAAATCCGTTCACAAGTTTCCTCAGCTCTTTGCTGGTTTACTAGCAACTATACTTTCCTGGAATAATTTGTACTTGTAACAAATTATTATTCAATTACAAACTTGTTACACAATTTTTTGTGAGGCTTTTTTTGGGGGGGCTCTTTGTGAGTTTGTCGTGTTGTAAGACGAAACGTTGTTTGAAAGATTGTGTAAGCTATATATTTGGGGACAAATTTGTGTTTAACTTAATTAAAACATAAAACTACGGTTTAATGTTGAACAGTACACAATTTAATTAGGTCTAGTTGCTATTTGTTAAGTTACAGTAATACATCGTGTCGAGCATTCACATACGCATCAATTCGTCGACCAATTACAGGACAGAAGCGAGCGTATTTCCCCTAGCTAATATTCTATACATTTCGAAAGAATTCCTCCTTTTTCCTATAGAGAAATAAAAAGACATGAATCATATATCATATATAAATCATAAATAATATAAAAGCATAGATAGCTTATTGTGTTATGTGATTTCTAGTGTATGATTTTCGCTGATGGCGGTTTTCCAATTTACCTTTTCCTGTGGATATGTCACGGTGATCGATACTTTTCTTCATGACGTGCTTTTCTCACACGCACACGCACACGTATGCCAGTGCTCATCACAGGACGGTGCGCTGTATCGCAGGTCAAGGGCAAAATAGTTAAAGGGCAATTACATCCATTTTGACATGCATGTTTGACTTTTGGATCACTTACACAATAACTAAACACAAGAATTGCGGTAAGAATACGTTACGTACGTCCGATATAACAATTTAATTATTGCATCACCAAAACACGACACGGAGGTCGCAATTGTTTTGCTGGAACGCTCAGAAATTAGTGCCGACTGACGGATCTCTTCAATTTCGACACGCAGCCTGTATTGACTGTATTGACTGTGAGAGCTCAAGCGTCTGACGGCCTTAGCTGGCCACTACACTGCCGGCCAGTTAATGCCGCCAAACGCTTGAGCTCCTCACAGTCAATATAGCTATCTCAATCGGCTGCGTGTCGAAATCGAAAAGTGACATCTGTCGGCATTAATTTCTGAGCGTTCCAGCAAAACAATGGCGATCTCCGTGTCGTGTTTTGGTGATGCAGTAATTAAATTGTTATATCGGACGTAAGTAACGTATTCTTACCGCAATTCTTGTGTTTAGTTATTGTGCAAGTGATCCAAAAGTCAAACATGCATGTCAAAATGGATGTAATTACCCTTTAATTGCCCCTCCCTCGCCCTCCCCATCGACAGGTGTGTAGCCGTTTTCGCCGACTCCCGTTTCACCGAATTTTAATCAGTATCTTAATTTTCGGCTAAACGGGAGTTCCGTTCGTCGAATCCCGTTTCCCGAATTATATTTGTCCAAGTTGTCCCAACTTTATACCAACATTTATGCAATTCCGTGGAAGAGTAAAAGTAGGGAGCCACGCCACACGTAAATTTGAAAACTGTTCACTTGTAGTTTTGTACTTGTTCTGATGTGACACGGTTTCAGAAAAAAACTACTACACCTATCGAAAATCTGAAAAATGATCTCAGCCAGAAATTTCTCTGGGTTTCATCTTCACAGAGACCACTTTTTCGATTGGTCAAGCCATTCCGGAGTTACGGGACCCTGAACGATCATTTTCATTGTTTTACATTGTTTTAACCATTGTAATCAGGGAACAATGCCACTCAGCGAACTCCAGATACATTCTTCGTGCACGTGTTATGTCTTTGCTAAAAGGTTGATTGTTGAAGGGCAGTGCTTGCTAGGGCCAAAGCTTTTGACAATAAATTGAAATTGAATTGCCAGTGAGTGGTCCCGGTGTTGTCGGCGCGCTGCGGTCAGGCTATGGGGACTGGCTAAGTGGCAAAGTGAATGGGAGGGATCGGATGGAGCCAGAGGTTTTTATGCGTGACACCCGGTCTGTGCAGTCAAGTCCCGGTTGGATAGGTTGTCGTACCGAGATGCGAAAGTCCTGTCTCGACTTAGAATAGGGCATACTTTACTCCGCTCCCACAGATTTAGGTTTGGTTGGCACGCCGGTCTGCTCACTGTGTCTCAGTGTGTTTTAGTTGATGAGACTCCTGTCCTCTGGCATTGCGGGAAGTATGTCGCAGCAAGTGTGTTGTTGGTTCCCTGGTTGTGGACGATATCCACGACGTATGGATTATTATCAGTAGAGGGTGGTGACCGACCATATATCCGGCTGAAGATGATCGCGAAATTTTGTCGTGTAGCGGGGATTTGTGCGCTCCTGTTCCTACAGGATTCTTTACACGGTACACGGTGGAGGTTTGGACATAGATTAGAAAGTTAACTAGATGTACCGTCTCACCTCTTCCCATCCTACGCGGACCTCTAGCGGAAGTTGCGGCTACTAATACCTCTGCTAATGCTTTGCTTTCGTGCTGCTTCGAAGGCAAAAGCATTAGCAAAGTTATTAGTAGCCGCAACTTCCGCTAGAGGTCCGCGTAGTATGGGAAGAAGTGAGACGGTATATCTAGTTAACTTTCTAATCTATGGTTTGGATGTCACTAATGTGGCAGAGATGACAGGCTGCGCGGTGCTGCAGTGATGCTGGTATAGGATAGAAGAGGAGTGACTAGATGTCCCAGTGCCAATGGTGAAGAGACCTCCGGACCTTTCCCATATGAAGTCTGTGCTTTTAGTGCTGGTGTTGCGAGGCTTGCTGGAACTTTCCCTAAATGGGAGAGAGAAGGCAAGCCACTCCTGGGTGCGCAGTGCCATGGTGATTGTGCCGAGTATGCAGTGTGTGAAGTGTAGTGCAGTATAATGCAGTGTAGTGCAGTGTAAAGTGTAGTGCAGTGTAAAGAGTAGTGCAGTGTAAAGTGTAGTACAGTGTAAAGTGTAGTACAGTGTAAAGTGTTGTGCAGTGTATAGTAAGATGTGAGTAGGTAAGATTGTATGTATGGTAAGATTGTATGTATGATCATAGATGGGGCGTACAGCTCTGGGCCATGGCTCTGAATAAATTAATTCGAAAGAATCCGTGTTTCAGCTAAACGCATACAGATTTAAACCAAACTAAGCTACGTTGTGACTTTCGTGGCCTTAGGCCTTAGGCCTCGAAATTGGCAGCTTAGAAACGATAGAATTACGTATTTATTTCGCAGATGCAGGCTTTCAGAGCTGACTTGAATTGTTTCAAAGTGGCCAGCAACAATCGACTGCATGCATAAACCTTTGTAGCACGACGCAATAGCCGTAGAAAAGGTACACGGATTACTAACAAAAACGTCAAGTGTGCCGTAAAAAAGGAGGTTATATGATTGAATTTTTACTTGTTAAAATGTACATGGATAAAAATTGATATTTTTTAATTGAAATCATTAAATGTACAATTGAGAAAATTGCATCTGTTTAAGTGCTGTTGTGCTTTACCAATCATATATTTAAAACGTAAAGCACAACAGCACTTAAACAGATGCAATTTTCTCAATTGTACATTTAATTATTTCAATTAAAAATTATCAATTTTTATCCGTGTACATTTTAACAAGTGAAAATTCAATCATATAACCCCGTGGTTTACGGCACATTTGACGTTTTTGTTTGTAATATACCATATGATTAAAAAAAAAAGCTTCATTACGGCTGCATTTATTAGTAGTGTTTTTTTTTTTATATCTGGAGGCAGATTTCCCCCCAAAAAATAGGGGCAGCGTCAGAAAAAAGGGCAAACGGCCCCAAAAAGGGGGAATTTTCCGAAGGTCCTTATTGAGCTTGGAATCTTCGGAGCATTGTTGGAATCCTCGAACAGCCTTTATTTTACTGTTTTTTTGTTCATAATTTTATCTACCAAAAAGCCATTAAAAATGGGTGGGTTGGGGGAGCAAGCGCCCTAGTGTGCCACAATGAAATGGTTTTTGCAAATTCGACAACCTAACGCTTGGTGGCTTTACGTTTTTCCTTCAGTGTGTCCAGGTGAGGCCTCCTGCCCGGCGAGGCCCAGGGCAGTTCGCACCCCACCCCCTCCCCTCCCTACTGCAGCCCTGGCAGTGCGAGTCTTTCAACTCTAAGAAGAAGGATAGTTATACGTAGGTGCAAAAGATCCAAAATGTGTTTTGAGGGTTGAGTGGCGGCTATCGTGAGAAGAAAAACACGATTGGTGGAACGAATGGGGTGGAAACGGAATCTACAAATTTCGCAGGATGTTCATGTATATAGGTACGAATTTCACCGGCACCAAATTGCTAATAACGAGTTTCACCAGGTTACGATTAGTGGAGTGTATGGTATATCTGCAATAATTACGAGGGGAATGTTGGGGTTTGCCAGTAATCCATTTTGTAGTGAATTATCTGATTTACTTTACCGACCAACCAGAGTGTCGCGGTGTCATAAAAACTCCGAATTATTACTTGAACCTCACTGTCAGTCAATACGAGGCTTTTCCAGCTTTTCCATCTAGCGTATTCTGTGTGTACGAACCTATGCCGATGACAGTACCTCGTGTCGTCACGGTGATAATTAGAAAGGGAAACACTTTCAATTCAAAAATCATAATGTTATGGAAAAAAATAAATCTTCTTTAAAGGCGCCAGTTCACCATTTCGTTTTAGTTATGAAAATTCGCAGCGCTGCAACGAAGTGTTGTTCCTTTTTTAAATGTACCGCTCTTTTCTTTATATTGCTCGAAGATTCTACGGTGCTGCATCTAGGAGTTGAAAAGGTGAAAAGGCGCCTTTAAATTACGTCATTGCAAACGGAACACGCTGTGCATTAAAGGCACCTCTCTTCACCTTTTTAAACTCTTAGATGCAGCACCGTAGAATCTTCCAGCAATATAAAGAAAATAGCGGTAAATTAAAAATCGAACAACGCTATTCGCAGCAGCGCCACGATTTTCATAACTAAAACGATATCGCGTGGCCCACATCAGCCTATTGGATGACGGAGAACCTGGAACGTGGATGCTGTTCTTAGAATAGGGGCAGTGTTATCCAAATGGTGAACAGGCGCCTTTAAAGCAACGTGACGTGACGCGACGCGTTTTGTGACGCGCGACACCCGACGTCGAAATGCCTTCCGTTTTGCAAATCAACTGGAACTAATGGGCCGTGGGATATAAGCACTGTCGTGCGTTTTAGCTGCCGTCGTGTTTCGAAAGTCATGCCGTCGTGTCCTAGAGAACGTCAGCAGCAGAATGTCGCGCAGCTCGTTCTAAAGTGTCCGCGGCCTATCTTGAGTTCGCCCCAGAACGACACAGATAATCAATTGTTTGTTTTTGGTAGTAGAGTGCCTTGTTGATATCCAAGATGGTTACAAAAATAATGGCGGCCGTCGACTAAAGCCGCCCCTTCCAGGAAGACGTAGCCGCTCATAAATACTGCAGGACTCAAGGCAGGCCGCGGACACTATAAGTACATTGCTGGTGAGTCGGAGCCCTTTTAATGCATGCGGATTTTGTCGCGCTATACTGGACTGCACTTCTGCGATACAAATATATAAAGCAGTCACGGATCCATCATCCACAACGTTAAAAAGATACTTGCCAAAACTAATGCGATTTGCCCAGCCAGACGGCAAACGTCGCGTCCATAAAAACAAACCCAAAACGCACATGACTTTTGCCGTCGGGGTGTCACGCGACTCAAAACGCGTGCATAAGAGAGCTCTTAGGGGCAAGTTGCGTGACTATCTGGCATGTTATGCTTGTAGTGAAGTTATTCTCCATAACTCTGCATCTATTTTCGGACTTAACATTGATTTAATTTTTAATTTTTAGTTTTATCGTTACTGTTTAATGATTTCATAGTTTCCAACTCAAATGATCGAAGAAGCTTCCACCGGAAGTTAACAAGGTAATGAGGAAGTCCACATAAAAAAAAAGACTTATGCTCATCTAGTCATCTGATTTAGTACTAAATATTCTTTCATTACTAGTCTCAGACGTGCGTCGGTAGTATCGTGGTACTTCTATACTTTTTCGATACTTTTCTGGTATCGAATCGAATGTGAGGATATCGTTTGGAATCGAATATGAAGTCCGAATATCGAAGGTATCTCATCTTCAAAACCTTTGGTGTGTTGTAAACAATGGTGTACTATGCGTACAACAGACCAAGTTATTATTATTATAATTATCATTATTACTACCTGTTTACCATTAAAATAGCTTAGCTTAGCTTTAGCTTTTTGACGCACTCGCGCACCCAGCCACTTCCACGGCACCAGAAGGAGAGAGAGGGACAATTATGCTAGGTAAATCCTATCAAAAATTCCTAGGTTCGTTTACATGCTACAATCGACACGAGCACGAGACATCAACGGGTTCTTATCTTCCCGAAGAAACCCGGGGTCGCTGAGGCTGGACTCGAACCTGGGACCTCTGGCACACAAGACGGTCATGCTAACCATCAGGCCACCTTGCCTCATCCATTAAAAATAGCAGGAATTTATAGGTGTACCGGTCCACAAGTATTGTGTGAGAAATGTAGATTGAGCATGAAAGCTTAAATTGTCGAAAGTCGCCGCTGCCCTCGACATATCGGTGCCCCGATTTACATTGCTGCGACAAAAATTTAGGTATTTATGTAGATGAATTTTTACAGCGTACACCTCTATTTACAGTTCACACGTCTCTTTGCAGTGGACACGTCATTTCACGGCGCATTCCTCTTAAAATACCTGAAAAAACTGACTTGCACCGCTGCTGCCGAAGAATATCTGTTGTGCACACCTCTGATTAAAGTATTACCATCGTAGTACTCTTTTTTTTCTTCTTTTTTTGTTTTACCAAAAACGGTGACTTTATTTCCCTACCTGATTCTAGCATTTATGGTTCACCTAGCATGGCGGAGATACACAGAGACCTCTGTGATTACTCAACGGCCTTTTTTTTTTCGCACTAAAATGACGACTTTAGTTTGTAGTAATTTCCGTTTATTTATTTACTAGCATCGTACCCGGCTTCGCCCGGGGATTTGTTTGACCCGTGGTTGTTTCCCAGTATTTGCGCGGTGTGCCTGATCGTTCACTGCAACAGTCGATTTTTGTTTGTGTAACACTCCCCTTTCCGTCAATCTTCTCCCTCCGCAAAGCAATATCGTAATCAAATAGTGGCTTTAACATAAGAACTGCCCCACCAACGGGCATTCCCCGTTCAGGCCCTTCCCCACTCCCATTAGCGTGCGAAAAACAACTGTCCTTCGTGCATGACGTCATTTAAGACATGCCTTTGCGATGACAGCGCAGAGCAAATTGTTAGTCGAGGTAACAATGTGCCAATTTCAACTTCTTTTCAGGGCAACAACGTCCCAGTTTCACCTTCAAGCCAAAGAATTGAGACACTCGCACGTTTTCATTGTTCCCCTTCCGGGGGTCGTTGCGGTTGCTTCATTTCTGCTATGAGACTTTGGTTTATAATGTAAGATTCACGTATTTATTTAATAATTTCAACACCCAGAAGAGCAACAAATGCAAGGTCTATCCACAAAGTTTAAACGAATCGAAGACGAAAGCAAAACACACACACAAAAAAAGTGAAAAATTAAGAAATATGGAAGCATTTTTAATTTTGAGGCTGATAATCTTTTCAAGTCATTCCAGTGAACAATCGGGGGAAGATGGACCCCACCAGAACGTTTTTGTTGCACTGGTAGCACTTGGTCATTCTGGCATGATCATGCTGTACCACAAAGTCAGGTTTGGCACAAAAATCAGTAGGGTCCAGACGAGTGCAGCCATTAAAAATACGGAAAAAGACTTGTAATCGGTGGATTTTCCTTATATTGGCTAAAAATTCAATTTGTTGCCCAAATCAGTGACATAGGACATCTCTTTGATAGATACTGTGGTGTTCGGTCGTAGTGAGTAACGTACAGGTAGGTTAGGTAAGCATTGCCTGCAACTCGGGGGGGGCCCACCAGGCGCCGAAACATGGACATGGACAACATCAATGAGATTGTTGCATTGAGAAAAACTTGAAAGTATCGCCATAAGAGCCTCAAGTAGTGAACTAACTACGATATGCAAATTTCATGTTCAAAGTACAATATGTTATAAGCAAGTCCAAGTTCCCATTTAGAGCTACTAAGCAAAGCATACAATAATTCGACAGTTATAAGTAGGCTAAAAAATGCCACACAGACATGTTTTTTCATAATTTTTTTCAAACATTATTGTCTGTTTTGCATTACGAAGTCATTTTTTTGGACTGAAAAGTTGTTGGTTATTCGGGTAACGTAAACCAAACAATCTACAGTATGCGTATAATTTGGACCAAGACAGTCGGAAAGGTCAAAGATTTTTTTTTTGGGGGGGGGGGGCGGCAATAAATGGGAGAGGACCCGACCACAAATTTTGCCTATGGGCCCAGAGACACTTTGTTACGCCACCACTGTTCGGTCGTACAATCGATGTCGCCGTCCCAGACGAGATTTTACTTTTCCGTAGTTCCCTCGCACAGTCGCACACCTCTGCTCCACTCTGCCAGCATCCGTCAGAAGGATCATTATACCATGCGCAATGGCTGTTTGCCGTGACGTCACCATGAGTTAGCCAATGAACGAACGAGAACAACGGCTGTTTGTCCGTCTGATTGGACTAGCCCAGTCACGTGATATGCACGTCACAGCAAATAGCCATGGCGTGTGGTATAGAAACGTAGACTTCGTGTAGTCGAACCTGTTTAACTGCTAGGCCACGGAACGAACTTTAGTTACTCGGTCAAAGGGCCTGATTATGCTACGCCTCGCCTTAGACATTTTCGTAACTAGAAGCTAGAAATTATCTGAAATTCCAACATGGCGGCGGTTTTAGGTCTGCAGGCTCGCAACGAAAAGAGTCAGTAGCCGAGTTGAGAAGCGACTGGGAAAATTGATTCGTCAGGACGAATACTTTATCTTATTGCCGCGGATTATATGATTGCAAGCATTTACTCAAACGCCGTCGGATTTAGCTAATCCAGGTAGCGCTGTTACCGTGGCAACCACACCTTTGCCATCACGATTAAATTCTAGCTGCGAGAATGCAATGGCGATTCGTTACATAAACGCGCCCTTGCAAATCTGTAACGACCAACATTTGGGAATACGTCCATATGCACAATAGACTAGGATGTACACTATTACTCAAGAACGACTACACAAGTCAGTTGATCACGTAGATCACAGATCACGAGGTTATATCGCGTAAATCAATTGATCACACAGTTCAGCCATTGGGTTTGGCTAATACCGTAGTATCTCGCGCTTATACAAGTGCACTTTGCCGTACTAAATCTCTTAGCCTAACTACGTTAGTTTCCTCTCAAACTCGAGCATAGAATGTTAGATCACAGTTCCGCACAGTAATTTTCGAAGTTGGATGGTTTGCGTTCATTGGATTAGGCAAATCTCACGAAATCTCGTGCCCAAGCTCCGCACCACTCACGTAGTTTGTTTACAAACGGCCGTTACGCTCATTTATGCCATCAACGGTTAAGAACACAGATTTGCAGCAATTTTACTATAAAGTCAAATAGACTGACAACTTCAACGTATGAAACAAGCGAAATACGATAAATACAGCAATAATTATTAGAAGGAGATGCTTGATCGAACAGTTTTGGAGTAAAAGAAAATTACAGCGAAAAACTAAAGAGAGTTTATCTTGTTAAGCTGATAAGCAAAATAGGTTTTAGACGCCATGTACGTCACAACACCCGACACCATTCTAGCGCCCTACAAATCACGCGTTCCTGGTAGGAACACATATTTCTTTTTGTGTATATAGATCCCACAGAGCACTGCCATGTCACCATATTAAAAATGACATCTCGAAATCCATGTTTTAAAATAGTGTTATGTAATAAATTAGGATAAAACAGACGTACTTGGTTTCGTTTAGTCTCGAATTCTACTAAACCATGAACATGGCCAGTAAAATATCCGGCCCGATCTTCAACAATATTAGGGGGGGGGGGGTAGACAAAATGGCCGCTACGAGTGGTTCATTTCATTTCTTCGAGGTCTGTTCGGGAATAGGCCAAGCAAATCGCATCGGTGAATTTTTTGTACGGCGAGTCTCGCCATCTGCTGCCAAATAGCGGCAACTGACAATAGATTAGTAATTCACGAACTTATTCCAGTAATCACCCGGAAAATAAGCTTACATGTACAAATAAATTTCCGTATAGCCGTTTGCCACAATTCTATTAAATTTTTCGACTGCACATAGCTCCTCAAAAAATAGCAACATGTTCGATTATCGAGAAAGTGTTTCAGGGAAGAGTTGCAGCATTCTCTTGTATACTGAAGGTTCACCCTCGGCAACAAGACAAATCAATCGCGTAAGCGGCGCTTTCGGCGGCCGTATTGTCCAACCCAGTCGGGTGTGCTACTTTTTTCATCCAAGGTCCAGCCGATCCTATTAAAGCTCTGACTCAGCGTACTCTCCTTTGCATTTTCGCATCTAGAAGCAAGAATGATACAAAATGGCGGCGGATTTAGCTCTGCCAGCTCGCAACGAAAACAGTTCACAAGCGACTGGGAAAATTGTTTCGTCAAGAGCAATTCTTTGTTTTATTGTAACGGATTATAAGACTGCAGGCATTTATTCAAACGATGTCCCATTTTGCTAATCCAGGTAGCATTGTTACCATGGCAGCGACATCTTTGCCAGCGCTTTAAATTCTAGCTACGAGCGTAAACGCGTCCAAACACTAGCCGACGAGTCGTTCATTTGGTCATCTCGCTGCGCTCGAGGAGACATTTTCTTGGCACTCTTAAAGGCGCCTGTTCACCATTTCGATAGCGTTGCCCATCATTCTAAACACAGCATACACGTTCCAGATTCTCCGTCATCTTATAGGCTGATGTCGGTCACGTGATCGTTTTAGTTATGAAAATTTGTGGAGCTGCTGGGAAGTGTTGTTCCTTTTTTGAAATTTACCGCTATTTTCTTTATATTGGTCGAAGATTCTAGGATGCTGCATCCAGGAGTTGAAAAGATGAAAAGGTGCCTTTAAGCTAACATACAGAATCCGTCAAAAATCGCCCCCCTCCTTCTTCCCTTTCCCCCCAACAAAAAAAAAAAAAAACAATAAACAAAATGAACACGTAATTTAAAGCTAAATATACGTTTATTTTCGCCCTCTCTACTTGCTCCCCTGTCCATCCCCCTCCAACCTGGCACGAAACAGGACTCTGGCCTCTTTCCAGACCCGTTACAATATTATATCAAATTTTTTTCCTATTAGTGTCATCCCAGCCTTGTAATGTTGCTATTCGGCTGTGCGTCGCTAGGAATAGGAGATACCAACAACAGAGAACTCGCACAGGATCAAAAAAAAAAAAAAAAGAAGCGATGAACAAAACGAAGTAATTTATTGTTCAGACTTTTCCGGCTCGTGTGTATAGCAACACACTTCCACGTGGAAAGACAAATCATAGCTTTGCGCCTGCTCCATCACATCTCTGCCATTATCTCTTCGTTTATCTTATTCGCCACATTTACTAAGAATTCACCAGCAATGACGATGTTAAGAATATATAGGTCAGTGGTCCTCACGATTCGTTTCTAGACAACGATATTTACCTTCTCGTACAACAAACATAGCAAAATATAAAAATACTTACAAAAAAAAATATTATTATCACTATCTATTTGCTTGTTAAAAATAATAGTAAGGTGTACGAGTATTGCGTGAGGAATATTAATAATTGTGTAGCATGAATAAAGCTTAAATTGTCGAAAGTCGCCGCTGCACTTGAAATATCGCCTATCTGCACCGCCGCGACATGAGGTATATTGCTGTATCTGAATATGTACGGCGCACACCTCCTTTTATGGCGCACACCTCCGTATGTTGCGTGTGTGCTTTTTACGTCGTAACGAAGTCGGTATATTGCTCTAAGGCCACACACGTCTTTTTGCTGTACTCACGTCATTTCAATTGAATTGAATCGGTTTATTGAATCAGGTAAACAGTACAAAACGCCGTACGCGCCCTCGCCCCACAAGAGCTAATGCTCGCGTGTGGCGTGTGGGTTGCCGTAATAAGAAGTAACTAAAAATAACACAGAATTACAATTGTTACGAATTACATTTCACGTAATGTGTATCGTGGAATAAAATAAACAAATATGCTACAAAGAAACAAAGAAAATTGTAACAACTAAAAGTGGAAAGCAGCAGTGTTCTAGTTTTCAATTAACCTTCGAACTATTAGTCGGTGTGATTAAGTTTGCGAATGTTTTGGTGTGTTGATATCACTCCTGGGTCGAACCATTCGGAGCTTCGCGTTTCTTTTTACCAGGTTTGGTTTTTGGTATGATGTTTAGTAACTTTAGGTTGAATGACAAAATTATTACATTTTACGGGACACTCCTCTTTAGATACGACGAAAAATTTCCAGGAAAGAAAATGTAGTTAGACACTGCCGCCGCTGAGGAATATTTTGAAACGCACACCGGTGATTAAAGTGGCACTATCACCGATTAAAAATCTTACGAAAATAACGTGGCGCCATCTAGTTGCAGTGATATTGTTAACCTTTACAGCTTGCTCCCAGGTGCACGAGGATGTACCAAATTTAACTCAATAATTAAGGAGGCTCGTGGCTTGTTTATTTAGTCGTTAAAAAAAATCTGGCGTAGTGCGTTCCTTTGCTTAATGGAAGCAAGTGCTAGATAGCCCTAGATGTTGCCAGATTCTGCAGGCTTTCAATCGGTGATAGTGTCACTTTAAAAGTATTACCTGCATAGTAGTCAGCAGACGATTTTCCCAAAAAATAACTAATTTATTTTTCTGCATGTTTCTGGCGATTACGGTACGTCTGGCACAGTAGCTCCGCACGGATGTCCGTTGTAAAGTTGTATTCGGCGTCCTTTTATTCCCAAAATGGTGACTTTATTTCGTGCATGATTCAAGCGTCTACGGTACGCCTAATATTTGCATTTATAAATGCTGCAAGTCTCAAGATTTGAAATGGGTTTATTTCATAAATTACGATAAAACTGAACTACTTAGTGTCGTTAAATACAGAATTCTGAAAAAAAATTAATAAGCATCGAAAAAAAATCTGTTCAAACTTTTGCCGTCACCCGGACATATTTAACAAATCGTTACAGTTATTTATACCATGCGCCATGGCTGTTTGCTGTGACGTGCATCTCACGTGGCTGGGCTAGTCCAATCAGACGGCCAAACAGCCGTTGTTCTCGTTCGAAATTGCCATGTTTAAACCATGCTTATTGCTGGTCAGAGGTAGGCCTACCTGCTTGGAACGTTACAAGCACATGATACTAAGAAAAGGCTACCATGTAATAATGTCAGATTATTGAAATTATTACTAGCAAAAGCACTATAGGACATCATCAGTTAGGGCGCGTTTATGCAACGACTCGCCTTTGCATTCTCGCAGCTAGAACTCAATCGCGATGGCAAAGGTGACGTTTGCCATGGTAACAACGCTAAATGGATTAGCTAAATCCGATATCGTTTGAGTAAATACTTGCAGTCTTATAATCCGTGCCAATAATATAAAGAATTCCGCATGACGAAACAATTTTCCCAAACACTTCTGAACTCAGGTTATATGCTGTTTTCGTTGCGAGGTGGCAGACAAAAAAATGCCGCCATGTTGGAATTTGAGGTGATTTCTAGCTTCTAGCTGCGAGAATGCAAAAGCGAGTGTTTGCATAAACGTGCCCTTATACTGTCGACAAAATGGAGCGAAGCGATTGCAAAAACCCGTATAGCAATGGAGATGGCTCATCTTGTTGTATTGTCCATTTGCTTTTGTAGAGCGTCGCTGGCTGGCATTGAGCAGATGAGACGAGAGGTTTTCCGACGTTGGTTTTCCGCTTGGGGCCGATGCCCTTTGGCACGATGCCCTTTTCGCGTTTCGGAAACTACTGGTTAGCAAATAGGTGAACAGTTTACGCCACATCTGGGCGGTTTGTCACCTTGATTAGAGACCGGTCATTATTTATCATCGGGGGGGGGGGGCGGAGGAAATTGGTGGGGCGATGAAGTTTTGAACCCTTTCGAGGGGGGGGATCATACATTTTTCAGATATTGTCATGGGGGGGGGGGAACGAACGTACTAACTGGAAGTTTTTAGACCTCAAAAATGGCACTTTCAGCAGTCAAAATTTCCAAAAACGCCTCAGCTTCTGGGGCCCCCCCATGATGTGAGTTTTACAAGTTGTGAAGCTATTGGTATCACTACTGCAAGTTTAGTTTTTACAAAGAACTTTGTAGAAAAGCCTTGGTACATGGTTTCTTGGCTTCTTCTGTCTTTTAGGTGCTGACTATTTTACGGATATCGGCATAGAAGCAAATAGTGTGTTCATCATACTTAATGTATGAATCTCGGCAAGAGATGGGTGTAAGGAACATTTTATCGAACATTTTAAACCCTTCATGTCTCTTCGTTAAAAACGAGACACGTTTTGCAACTAATGGTGATTGTCGGTGTGGAGAGCTACTTATTTAATTTGGCTACAGCACTAATCTTGGCAACAGGAATCATCTGCAGACAGTCTCAATAGGTATCAAAAAGCGCATTATTTTTTTTTGTTGGGGGGAGGGGTCACATTATTTCTGTACCTTGAGTGGGAGTCAAGATACTTTCAGGGTCTCGAGGGGGGGGGGTCATCGAAAATTTGGTGGTCACATTTTCATTTCCTCCGCCAACTCCCCCCCACCGCCCAGGCAATAAATAATGACCGGTCCCTTATTCCTTAACAACTTGCCGGAAAATTTTCTTTCTTAAAACCACCTCCGGGTGTAACGCTAGCTATGAAAAAAATCTGGGGTTAATTGATGCAGTGGTTGTTTCGTGATGCGGATGCAATGGTTGCAATGGAGTGGATTCGTAAACTGACTTCCGGTCGGCCTACTGCCGCTTCGCTCCAATTATTAATTTGCCCTTTCTAGTACTTGGGGATGTAAAGCAAATGGCGCTACGATAGATTCTCTACATTTTATCGTGGCGCCATCTAGTGACACTGATATCGTTAACTGTTACAGCTTGCACCCAGGTGCACGAGGATGCACCAAATTTTCAGTAACTATCATAAGAGAGCCACATGCTGGTTTGTGTCGTTAAAAGAAATTTCTTGTGCAATTCCCCTGCTTCCTGCAAGACACCACTAGGTGGCGCTAAATGTTGCAGACTTTCATTTGGTGGCAGCCAGCCTTTAAGGGCGTGTTTATGCTACGATTCGCCTTTGCATTCTTGCAGCTAGAATTTAATCGCGATGGCAAAGGTGTCGTTGTCATGGTAACAACGTTACGTGGATTAGCTAAATCCAACATCGTTTGAGCTGCTTGCAGTCAGTCGTATAATCCGTTACAATAAATAAACAATTTCCCAGTCACTTGTGAACTCACATTATCGACTGCTTTCGTTACGAGACGGCAGAGGTAAAACCGTCACCATATTGGAATTTCAGATGATTTTTAGGGCGCGTTTGCATAACGACTCGCCTTTGCATTTTCGCAGCGAGAATTTAACCGCGATGGCAAAGATATGGTTGCCACGGAAACAACGCTTCATTACGCTTCTGTACTTCATTATTTTATGCATCGACAGTGCTTCTTTAACTTCCGTTTGATATTTTTTCTTAGAACACCATCCATCATTGCGAGTACAAAATGGGTGACAAATAGGGCAGGGAACAGCAGTGCTTCCACAAGCAGTTTGGGTGTACACGTCAGTATTTTTCACATCCATCATCATCTAAATCGTCACTTTTCCTCGTTGCTCAATGTCATATTTGTAGGCTGTTCTCCACTGTCAATATTTGTTCCCCAAAAAAAGTTTTATGTCCTTCAGAAAAGTGCCTTGATGGATGATTTTCCCTAAGTTTTAAATAGCCTGCGTAAGATTCCCTGAGTCGTATTTCCGTTTCGTTTGTTACGTTGAAGCGTAGGTAGGAATGAGTATCACCTGTCGATCACGTAGTAATAATACTTTACTCTAGTGAAAATTAACAAAAATTTAAACATATCAAGCAATTTTGCTACTTAAGCTAATGTTATAGGTGATTTCAATTAGTCAAACGGCAGGAGTATATAAAGTTCCATAGGAGTGAGAAGTAACGAATCGTTCTGATTCAGTGTATAATAACGTTTACTGTAGGGTCACATGATTATCCAGAGCCTCCTACGGTAAAGGCCGAAACAGATTTACCTTCCACAATGCTCGTAAAACGCGCCACATATAGCTACGGTTAAGTGGCGCCATCAGTTGGCAGATTTTGGAAACAATCTTCGGCTGGCTGGCAACTTCGCCGCTTGGTGTTGAGATGGCAGCACCTACAGGAGCTACTCCCTTTGTATGTCTGGTGGTACACTTCAGGCGCCTCTTTTGGCATATACTGTTATGGCCTTTACTGTAGGAGGCTCTGGATTATCTCCAGCTTTTGAATGGTCGCCAGTATATATTGAAAATCAAAATTCGGCTATTGCTAGATTCGAACCAACTTCAAGCAACTCTGCTATCTTCACATGAAAACCAACCCCTTTAAAACTTTCTTTTAGAGTAGAAGCATTCAGTGTGGATCTCGCATTTAGAGCTAGTCGTTTATCTAACACTAGAGGAAGCCCGTGCTATGCACGGGGGCCGGTCACATTTCCCGGGACATTTTCCCGACGACTTGTCAGATTGATCGACCACTCATGCCTGGCTCCTTTTTGGCTGCAGGTAGAGTGTGAGAGTGCATTTTTAATGCGGGCGCGAGGAGGAGAGAAGTGGTTTTCCTTTAGGCTTTCCTTTTAGCCGGCCTCCGATATTATAATAAAGATGGAGGCAAAAACAATGGCGTCTTTACTGATGCCAATGCTGTGAGCAGGGACGATGCTAGATTCCCTTTACTGGGGAGGCAGCAGTGGGGCAGCAATTTTACCCGGGTGGGGGGGAGGGGCGAATCGAAAAATTCTACTTTGCGGCCTGCCCCCCCCAAAAAAAAAATATAAAAAAATACAAATAACATTTGCAATTCTCTATCTCACACCCAACGTTCTTAAGCGTTTTCTACACTTTTTTTTGCAATATTTTTAAATCCAGATGACAAACAGATAATTTTACAACTCACACAGTAGCAACTAGGCTCCATTGATGTGACCTCAAGTACTTCGTATCGCTGTGAAAAAAAACTAAAGTAGTTTTCTTAATAAGTAACTAGACTTTTCTTCGTGTATACGTTTGATTTTGATATGATGGTGGTGGTGGGGGGGGGGGGCGGGGGGCGGGGGGGCACAAAAAAATTTGGGGGGCCCCCCCCCCCCCCCTCCTCAGCGTCTTCCCTGGTGGTGACAGAGAGTTTCTTAAGCCTATTAAAACATGGGTGTTTTGTTGGCAGCTGCAACAATTTTTCAGCAAGTGGAATCGTTCTTTTCTGATGTACAACCTTACTATATGTTACACAGCGTAAACGGTTGAACAGTAAGTAGTTGTAGCTCGGCCACTGCCTGGGTGGCTTTACTTGTGTGCATACCACATCCGGTATACACACGAAACGACAAAAGACGAGCTGAATAACAAAAGCAACGTTGTTTTGTGAGAGCTGACAGAGCTCTTACAGGCCCTCTAGCTGGAAGGGAGGTGGGGGGGACACTTTTGCATGAATGCTTACCAGTCAGTTTCTTTAAAAAAATTGTCGATGGGGGTGAGCAACCCTTAATACCAGTATGAACAAAAAATCTGGTTCCACTTTTGGCTGAGCGAGTGAAGCGTGCGAGGTTGAATATGGAAAGACTTTGGATTTTTGTGTGTAGTTTGTCTGTTTGGGACACAATAATGTTCACAATTTTGTTCTGATTAGATATTATCTCAAATATTTTTGAAGCCTTACCCACCCTAGGCTGTTTCCCATCCATACCCACCAGCCATCTCTCAGCTTTCATGTGCTTAATCCCATTTTTCAAATCTTTACTCCCACCTGTCTTTTCACCCCTCAACCTCACATGCTTCCCCGCGAACCTCCTAGTCTTCTTACCCCACTTTGTACTGCACCACCAATTCACATACTCATACACCATTTGCACCAGCGTCTCCTCTCGCAGTTCACAAACCCTTCTATCAAACCCCAACCTTTACCGCAGCCGCCTGCACCTCAATGCTAGACAAGGCCATCTTCCACTTTACCACCTCGCTAGCTGTAAAACGATTCGCCTCCAATGCCCACCTTCCCACTCCTGTAAGCACTCCAACTGTCCCCAATCTTCCCTTCCACACACCAACATGCACCCAGCAAGCATCATACCAGAGCCAGCCACCCCCTTCCACAAGATCCACAGAACCTCATTGGAAAGCAGTTGTAACCCAACATCGCCACTCTCTTGATTAAGCCCAACTCTTTAAGCCTTCGTGCTTTACTCCTCAACTTCTTCACCATCTACTCCATGAAGTTTTGTGTTATACTACAAAGCCGAACTACCAAATAGTCATACACATGTACTCTCTTCACGCTTACCCCTCCCATCTACGACCCCTCACACCCCTCCTCTGTCGCACTGTGCTTCTCCCCTCCCAAAAACCATGTACCCCGATTTTTTTCTCCATTAAAAACTACCTTTATCTCCACCCACCAGTCAGAGCAAGTGGAGTCCCTCCTTCTCATCTTCCAAGATCCTAATATCTGCCAAAGTCAGAACCGGCTACGGACACCATCCCCAACCCCTTTCCCATATCAACAATCCTGTTTTCCAGTCCCCTCAAATGCATCAGGAGCGGCGATGGGGACAATGTGCAGCCTGGTTAGCCACCTCCTGCACAACACCCATTCCGACTCTACTTTGTTCCAAGACGCAATAAACTTCCCCCATCATAAATCCTCCTTACCAGCCGGACAAAAGTCCTGAGTTCCCTCCACAAAGCTCCCGCCCTACCCCACCCAATCAGAGGCCTTTGCCACATCCCAAAACACTACCCCACCCATAAACTCCTCACCTCCTTCCTTACCACCTCGATGGCCTGAGAAACCACAAAAATATTATCATCCCAACTCCTCCCCTTCCTATACCCATTTTGGAATTCCCCCAGTACTACTCCCCTCAGTCTCCAACCCCTTCTGGGGTCTACTCGTCAAGATTCTTATAAAAACCTTATAGACTGCATTTGTATTCGCCACTGGCCTATAAGTTTCCAACCTCCCCCTTCCCCTTAAACACAAATGAATTCTCACCCTGTGTCAGGTCTCCGGGAACCTCCCACCCGTCAGTATCCCATTCATTTTCCGAATTCACCTGCTCTTTTCCATAGTCCCCAATTCCCTTCATCACCTCACCTGCAAACCCATCCTCCCCTACTGCCTTCCTCGCTAACTTCCGAGTCTTCTCACCCCACTTTGTACTGCACGACCAATTCGCATACCCGTACACCATTTGCACCAGCGTCTCCTCTCGCAGTTTACAAACTCTTCTATCAAACCCCAACCTTTACGCAGCCGCCTGCACCTCAATGCTAGACAAGCCCATCTTCCACCTTACCAACTCACTAGCTGTAAAACGATTTGCCTCCAATGCCCACCTTCCCAACTACTCCTGGAAGCACTCCAACTGTCCCCAATCTTCCCTTCCACACACCAACATGCACCCAGCAAGCATCATACCAGAACCAGCCACTCCCTTCCACAAGATCCTCAGAACCTCATTGCAAAGCAATTGTAACCCCACATCGCCACTTTCTTGATTAAGCCTATCCCTTTAAGCCTGTAGGCTTTACCCCTCAACTTCGTCACCATCTACTCCATGAAGTTTTGTGTTATACTACAAAGCCGAACTACCAAATAGTCATACACATGTACTCTCTTCACATTTACCCCTCCCATCTACAACCCCTCACACCCCTCCTCTGTTGCACTGTGCTTCTCCCCTCCCAAAATCATGTATCCTGATTTTTCCCCCATTAAAAAATACCTTTATCTCCACCCGCCAGTCAGAGCATGTGGAGTCCCTCCTTCTCATCTTCCAAGATCATAATATCTGCCAAGTCAGAACCGGCTACGGAGTCCATCCCCAACCCCTTTCCCGTATCAACAATCCTGTTTTCCAGTCCCCTAAAATGCATCAGGAGCGGCGATGGGGACAATGTGCAGCCTGGTTTAGCCACCTCCTGCACAACACCCATTCCGACTCTACTTTGTTCCAAGACGCAATAAACTTCCCCCATCATAAATCCTCCTTCCCAGCCGGATAAAAGTCCTGAGCTCCCTCCACAAAGATCCCGCCCTACCCCACCCAATCAGAGGCCTTTGCCACATCCCAAAACACTACCCCACCTACAAACTCCTCACCTCCTTCCTTACCACCTCGATGGCCTGAGAAACCACAAAAATATTATCATCCCAACTCCTCCCCTTCCTATACCCATTCTGGAATTCCCCCAGTCCTACTCCCCTCACTCTCCAACTCCTTCTGGGGTCTACTTGTCAAGATTCTTATAAAAACCTTATAGACTGCACTTGTATTCGCCCCTGCCTATAGTTTCCAACCTCCCACTTCCCATTAAACACAAATGAACTCTCACCCTGTGTCAGGTCTCCGGGAACCTCCCACCCGTCAGTATCCCATTCATTTTCCGAATTCACCTGCTCTTTTCCTTAGTCCCCAATTCCCTTCATCACCTCACCTGCAAACCCATCCTCCCCTACTGCCTTCCCCTTCCTCAAAAAAGCCAGAGACAATTCAAACTTTCCCACTGAAAGAGACTGACCCAGCCGATCATCTGACCTTTCAACCTCCTCAATCTGCCCTTCACAACCAATACGCCCCGCCCCCCCCCCTCCACATATCTCTCTCAAAAGTCGTAAAGGAGCTGCACGTACGCAGCTCTTACTCTCCCTGGCTCCTTCCGCTTCATATCACTCCTGCGCCCCCTCACCCCTTTCTCTTCTCTATTCCTATTCCTATTCTTCACAAATCTCCAAAATATTTCCCCCGAATTCCTTTCCTCCCTCCGCCACTTCCCTCACCAACTACTGATTATACTCACCAATTTTCTCGCAATCAACTCGCTTGCGTGGAGTGGGATAGGAATGGGCAATAGACAATGGACTCTCGCAATCAACTCGCTCGCCTTTTTTTTCCCAAGCCAAATAATCCTTTCACCCGCTCACATCTTCTCGCTCCTTACCCATTCCCCTCCTTCAAAGCTTTCAGCTTCCTTTCACTTGCCAATAGCAACCCTCACGTCCCGACCCCACCACCTTTTACCTCATTCCCCTTCTCTCCATGTGCTTTTCAGCAACTTTCAGAACCATCTCCCGATTATCATACCCCTTCGCCCAGTCCTCATTCTCCTGTGTAAACTAATTTACTCTCTTCCTTTTCGAACTCCCCATCCCATCTTCCCTCTGCTCCGACCTCCTTCATTCCTGTCCCACTCCATGCAAGCCAAACAGTGGTCCGAATCAACCCCCACCTCCCCTCAACATTCATCACCACTATCCCTCTCCCACCTCCTTGTCCCACAACACAAATCTACCGCTGACTTAGCTCCCCTATACCCCAAGTAAAAAACATTCTATCAGCGTTTCCCAGATCAGCCGCTTTCAACCTGTTCTCTGCCACAAAGCTATTCAACATTCTACCATCGCCCCACCCTCACCTCGTTCCACAAGACAAAGTCCACTGCCCACTTACACTCCCTCTACTGCAAGTAAATCCCATCGTATCAGCGTTTCCTAGCTAGGCCACCTCTACCTGATCTCCACCACAAAGCTCCTCAACATTCTCCCACAGCAAGCGATGAAGTGTCCAAAACCCGTCAATGGATGGTGCCATTTAACGAATCGCACACGGAATCTAGCGAACGAACCTTACACGGACGAAAAATTCTAATACCTTCGAAATATGAGGTAGGAATTTTACCTTCGAATTCGGTAATTTACCGCACCAAAAGCTTCCTTTCGCATGTGGAGAATGTAGCCAAGGTTCGTACAAAGTTTAAATGTAACCCTCATACCCCGTTCACACTACGATCCTTAAACTCGTTTGGGCAACGTAGTCTGAACAACATCGGTTTCACTAAACGCGGTTCGAATGCGTCTGGAAGTCGTTTAGCCTAAACGACTTCTTCAAAGTCGTTTAGCTCACCAAACTCGTTTGATATCTGACGTCACAACGAGTTTTCCACTTTTCCTGCTCGCGCCAAGCTTCAATAAATAATACCAGAATTCGTTGCGCCAAACTCGGTCAAGTGTGATCACTTCTTTTGGGAACTCGTTTAGCTGAACCCGTATAGCTGAACGAGTTTAGCATTAAAAGAGTGTAAGGACCATAGTGTGAACGCAGTTTTATGTCATGGCCTTCAGACGGAAAACGCGAATATCTCCGAAAATATTTGAGGTAGGAATTTCATGTTCGAACTCGTTTGTTTCGTGCACCAAAGCTCTCTCGTCAGCAAATTTGAACCAAGTCAGAGCAGAATTGCGAACGGTATCGTTTCCCAGACAGAAAAACATAGATAAAGACACACAAATTAAGTCGAGTATTGACAAGGCCACACGTTGCAAGGCCCATAACGGTAAAGAAACATAAAAATAAGTGTGAATAAAGGTAAGATAGGTAAAAAAAGGTAAATGAAGGTTAAATAAGAGTAAATAAATAAAGGGCAAAAAGCAAATCGTCATTCATCTGCAAATTGGGAGCCAAGGTTCCCCAGTCAATTTTTTTTTTATTATTAATCATTAATGCTTCGCACGCTTACTCCGCCAATTATGTTTAAAAAAAAAACATTATTACTGAGCGTGTTACCATGTTTAAAGGTTATTAACAATTTTTTTTTAACTTTGTTCTCATTTGATTTAAATTCAAAAATAAAACTAAAAATTAACGAAAATTGTACTTATTTTTTGCATTTCAGAAAACGATAACGACATCCTTTCACATCGTAAGAAGTCGCCAACCGATTTCTATGTGGAAAGAAGCAGTACCTTAGGCGTAAGTATTCCAGTTTGTGTGACATTTACATTTTATTTGCACAATTTGTGTCGCAAATAAAATTGTGTAACTTCTGAAAGTTGTTTTGTATGTAAACCCTTAGGACTCGAACGGAAAGGCCTCGTTCGAAAGTTAAATGAAACTAGACTATTGCTACTCGAGCAATCTTCAAGTTTTCATTAAACGCCCAAAGTATTATTCGGTGCGAATAACTTGGTGATTAGAATAAACCTTTGCCTGCCTGTTTTTCTGGAGGAATTTTATGTCTAAGTCCTGTGTGTAAGCAGCAAATTTATCAAGAAAAAAATCTCCCGTGTACCTCATGTACACACCCATGAGAAACTTTTAGGAAGGGGTGCCCCCTGATACCTGTCCAAAAACAACATGGTGGCCATTTTTGTTTTTAAAATGGCCGCTATACAATAAAAAAATTCTAAACCGTACTAACATATGTAAGTTTGGTATCAATTGCTAGGTTTTAAGGTCTGCCGAATTCAGAAAATGCTCTAAAAAGGTGCCACGACTTCCAAGATGGCGGCCAAAATCGTGGCAAAATTCAAGTTTATTTTAAAATATACTTATAGTGCAGGACAGATTTGAATTAGTGTTAAAAAAAAGGGGGGAGTTTGTTTGCAGTAATTAGTAACTAGAATTAAACCCAGATCAAATCCGTAGTGTGTGTGTTAGTAATTCCGGCTGTTTCTCTGCTATAGCACTGCATTTTTCTTCAATTCACCGTAAGTTATGGTGATGCGGTAGCAGTTCTAATTAAAATAAATGGAGGTATCTAGGCTTATGTATCAGGTGGAGATGTATATCTTTCAACATGGATAATCAAAACGATTTATTGTAATTAGGAGCTACGCTACAGCAGTTTATCTACGTTGTAGTGATGTGCATTTTGAGTCAATTTACCACAGGTTGCATCTTTAAATTCCTGCAGTAGCCGTTCTACTTAAGATAAATGGATATAATTAGGCTTAGATGAAAGGAGAAGATGTACCTTTTCAACAAGCGTAATTAAGATACATCTATTAATCATAATTAGAATTGCCATCGATCACGTTAAAGATGTGACTTAGAGAACTGACGTAAACATGGAGAGTTACAGCACAGATAAACACTTATAGCTTATCTCCTAATCAAGAAAACCGTTTTTACTACCTATGTTGGAATATGCATTCCGCCACCTTTCATATAATCTTAATTAAATCCATTTATCATAATTAGAACCGCCTCCGCATCACTTTAAAGATGTAACATAAGGTGAATCGAAGAAGAAATTATGGGGCAACATCGTAGATAAACAGTTGTAGCTTATCCCCTAATTGCAATAATCCGTTCTAATTACCCTTATTCGAAAATATACATCTCCATCTTTCATCTAAGCCTAATTACATCCATTTATCTTAATTAGGACAGCTACTGCATCAGTTTAAAAATGTAACTTGTGGTAAATAGACGCAAAAACACACCACTACAGTGTTGATAAACTGCGGTAGCTTAGTTCCTAATTACAATCACACGTTTTAATTGCCCTTTTTCCAAAATATACTTATCCATCTTTCATCTAAGTCTACTTACACCTATTTTCCTTAAGTCGAACGGTTACTGCAGCAGTTTAAAGATGTAACTTGTGATAAATAGACACAAAAAGCACAGTGCTACTGTAGATAAACTGCAGTAGCTTAGCTCCTAATTACAATAAATCGTTTTAATTACCCTTGTTCCAAAATGTACTTCTCCATATTTCATCTAAGCTTACTTGCAACTATTTATCTTAATTAGAACGGCTACTGCAGCAGTTTAAAGATGTAACTTGCGGTGAATTGGAAGAAAAATGCAGTGCTACATCATAGAAACCGCCACAACTTAGTACCTAATTACGAACACACTACACTACGGACGGACTTTACCTGGTGTTTGCTAGTTACTAGTCATTGTAAACGAACTCACTTTTTTGAGGAACCTCTACTCTACCAGTATATTTTAAAATTATGAAAAATACTTGAAGTTTTCCCCATTTTGGCCGCCATTTAGGATATCTCATTGTGTGGAGTCATGGCAATTATTTAGAGCATTTTTTGAATTTTTTTGAATTAGATTTGAATTAAGACCTAGAAGTCGACACTAAACGGATATACATTAGTACGATTTTTGATTTCCTGTATTGGACTGCGGCCATTTTAGAAACAAAATGGCCGCCATGTTGGTTTTTGGACAGGTTTCAGGGGGCACCCTTCCTAAAAGTTTATCATGGGTGTGGACATGAAGTACACCAGAGATGGTGTTATCCTCACAAAGTGCAGTTTTTTTTTTGCTTACACCTAGGACTATATCAATATTCATATTTGCCTTGCCCACTGACATGGTTTGGTTTATTGTATGTTCATGCCTTCACATGCTTAAGTTTCTTCAATCCCATTTTTGCGTACACTGGCTAACAAATGCTGATTTTCGTTTGCTTCGCTCAGTTACTCAGCGAATCCGTCCTTCAGTTGCTCCTCCCTAGGTTAATGTTATCCTACACAATGAAACTGGAACTGCTAACTGAATCACAATTAATGTCATCTACTTGGCGGTGACACACTAGCATGTGCCTGGATTAACCAGCAAACTTGGTGCATTACCAAGACATACTTCTGTCCTTCTTTGCTTATTTTCCAACTTGATTGGACCCATTGCTCACTATCTGCATTTTGTTTCCAACTCGTCTTACGAGGGAAGACTACCGTTCTCTTAGTGAGATTTGTTGTTTTTGTGAGTCGATTTAATTCAATCTATTTAGAGCTATAACCTGGATAGTCGTCTGCCCTACCAAAACTAAACAACAAACACTACACCAACAAAAAGTAACCCTCAATTGGCGGTTATGAAATCAGCAGACCACAATCTCACATATGACCCAAACTCGTGTAGAACACCACTACAGCTTTAAGAGACCTGCCTTCCGTGTGTGATTCAGCCAATTTATTGAAATACGGAGCCTGGGCCTTAGGCCATGCGCTCCAAAACAACCTCCTCTTTGCAACAACAATGTATTCTGATAATTAAAGGGCAATTACATCCATTTTGACATGCATGTTTGACTTTTGGATCACTTACACAATAACTAAACACAAGAATTGTGGTAAGAATACGTTACTTACGTCCGATATAACAATTTAATTACTGCATCACCAAAACACGACACGGAGATTGCCATTGTTTTGCTGGAACGCTCAGAAATTAATGCCGACAGATGTCACT
>JAHWFP010023511.1:0-83244 GCA_023313725.1 Lithobius niger
TCCTCTTAAACCTAAATTATAACATTTTTTAAATAAAATTTTTATATCAAAAGTATCAAAAGTATTTTTTTAGATCTATTAAGACAATTTCAATATATTTTCCTTCATTTAACCCTGTTGTTATTAGGCAATTTAATTCTGATAATAAATCGTTTCTTCCTATATTTTTTCTATATCCGAATTGTGATGATGTTAGAATTTTTACATTTATTAAAAAACTACCATATTTTATTTATAAAATATTTTTACTGAATTTTATCGATTATGGATAATAAAGCAATTGGACATTCATTATTTAGGTCTTGTTTATTTCCCTTTTTATGTATTGGTCTATGAAAAGTTTCATACTTACTATTACATCTTACAGGAGATTAAACACGCTATCTGTGTGCCACTGGCATGGATCTGCGACCTCTCAATAAAAACCAGTAAATTACCTCATTCCTGGAAATCCGCACGCATTTGTCCCATTTTTAAAAAGGGCGATGCCTTCTGCGCTGCAAACTATATACCTATTGCACTAACAAATGTGATTTGTAGGATTATGGAATGCCAGATTCGTACATGTACACTACAATTTATTACTGAGAACCAAATATTGTCATCAGACCAATTCGGTTTTATCCCAGGTAGCTCTACCACGAATTTACTTTTATCACTATTAGACGACTGGACTTCCTTGTTGGATGCCGGATACCGATTGATGTTGTTCTTATCGACTTTGCAAAGGCTTTCGAGTCTGTAACTCATTCCAAGCTTTTGGTAGTTTTGGAGCATTTTGGTTTCCGAGGTAAACTGTTAGAATGGTTGAATAATTTTTTGGTAGGAAGATCCCAATGGGTGGAGATGGAAGGAATTAAATTAGTTAACACTACTTGGTAAGTGGAGTACCACAAGGGCTCTGTCTTGGGTCCTCTTCTTTTTATACTTTTCCTAAACGAACTCAAATCTGTGGATCCCAATACAAATCAGGTTAAATATGCGGATGATGTCACTGAATCGTCTCCGGTTTTCGATGATTCCACACATAATAAACTCCAGGTTGAAATCAATCATCTTTATCAGTGGTTCTAAAAATGGCAGCTCCCAATTGCATCCAATAAATGTAATATCTTACCCCTAGGTACCAGTAACTTAATTCGGGATTATACCCTAACTGTTGGACATAATCTAAATCGTGTAAACAGCACCAAGAACTTTGAGGTCTGGCTATTAATTGACCTTAAGTTTAGAACTCATTGTAATATGATTGTGAAAAGTGCCAGGCAACGTGCATGGATGATAAGAAAATTATTTTAATCTGGCTATAGAAAAACTCTTGTATGGGCTTTTAGGGTTTTTCTACTTCCCATCGTGGAGTACGCAAGCCAGGTCTGGTCGCCATATCTGTTACAGGATGTGGACCTAGTCGAATCTGTGCAGCGTCAGTTTACCAAATCATTAACTGGGCTTCAATCAAAACCATATAAAGATAGGCTCGCAGTGACGAGTCTTGTGTCACTCGAGGTACGTAGGCTAAGGGCCGATTTAAAATTGACCTATGCTGTGTTACGCAGAAATCTGGGCCAAAATCCTTGTAAATTCGTTGAATTACGGAATAGCAAGCGTACAAGAGGGCATCCATGGAAGCTGGTAGTGGAGCGTTTCTCACATAATAATCGTAAGTAATTTTACTCGTGCAGGGTGATAAATGTATGGAATTCTCTGCCAGACTGGGTCGTCCAGTCCCCCAACCCTTCGGTTTTCATGCAGAGGCTGATATGTTGCAACCTTTCTGGCTTCCTATATAGAAAATTTTAATAATCATTACTTGTAGACATAATCCCTTCGGGATAGCATTTTTATGTAATTATCTTATGTTGTTTCATTGTTTGGGCACCGCGTTAGTGATCTTCTGATCCTGCTGGTTACCCTTAACAACAATTGTATTATTATAATACAATTATTATTATTATTATTATTATTATTATTATTATATTGGTTGTGTTATTATAATTGAATTCATAACTGCTCTGGCTAAACTTCGTGTGTGATCATTGCATTTATGAGCTTACATATTGCTTTTACAGTATTTTCTTTGTTTTTTTATGTGATCAGTTTTTATTTTATCTATTCCTCACATATGTGTTTCTTAGATCTGTTATAACATTTATTATTTCCTTCTCTGGTGATTCTTCTGAATACATAGTCTGTTTCGTACATTTTGTATTTTTAATCCTCTTTTTTGTTATTTCTTTTGAAAATTTTTCATTTTTATATATTTCATGTTCATCTTTATTTATAGTTCTCAGTGTTATTACTTGGTTCGAACAGTTTTTATTAAATTCATTTACAATGTAGTGTAAACATTTAACTTTGAAAGTGTTTTCAATCTCATCATTAGTTTGTTTTTATCATTTTCCCAGTTAACTCATGTACCACTTCCCATATCAATTTTTTACTTTTTGTAATTTATTTATCTTGTTTTGAAAGAATTGTTTTTTTTTCCATTCTTTAATTTTTTAATCAATACGTTTTTTTTCCATTTTATATTTTACTAGAAACTCTTCATTTTTAGTTTTCAGAACTTTAAATTTAAAAAATAAATAAATAAAAAAAATCATTCCACATTTTATTCTTTCTATTTATGAAATCTACTAAGTCACTTGTAATCCATTCTTTTCTGCTTTGTTTATTTTTATTTATATGTTTTTTTCCTTTTGTTTTGTAGTATTATTTTGATAAATTTCATGAAATTATTTTATAATTTCGTTATAAACTAGTTCTGGTTCATCAATAGCATTTAAAAAATTCCAATTTATTTGATTAAAGTTTTTTTTTCTATTTGATGATTATTCATCCTTGGCAATAATTCTTCTTTAGCTTCATTTTTAATTGTTTTGTTCTTTTTATCCTTTTGAGAATTCCATATCCAACTCATTGTCCAGTAATGATCTGCATCTTTCTCTGTCAATTCTCTACCTCTTGATTTACCAAAATTACATTTTACATAATATGATTGATACATGATTTCTGAAGATAGTTTTTTTTTCCATTTTTTAAAACAAACTCTTCTCTAGTTTGTGGATTTATCTAGCAATTTAATCCTAAGTCTGCTTATATATTTTCATAGTAATATATTGCTAGTTGGTCAAGTATGTCGATATTCATATCACCAATAATAATCCTGTGTATACTATTTTTGCCATTTTGCTCCTATAATTCTTTTAAAGATTTTGAAAAAACTTTTTGGTTTAATGTTGGTTTCTATACATGACCGCAATTCGCATATCTTGGCTTCTATTTATTTTATCCATGTATTTCAATCTCAACAATGCATTTTTCTTCCTGATCTATTTTCTTGTAGGTTGAATCAAAATTTGTTTTTACAAACGCCATCAAACCACCACCTGTAGATGTATTTTCTCTAGTTATCACTAGTTTATCATATCCCTTCAAATTATCGTAATCAACTTCATCTTTTTTAAATTTTAATCTCAGTTAATAAGATCAGTTCCCAATCAATATTTAGATCCACAATACGTTGTATAAAAGTATCTTGATTCAATCTTATAGATTTTACGTTCAAATGTAACAGTTTTACATTTTCATAATTTTTTACACCTTCTGAAATTTGTATACTCTCGTGTTATTTTATGCTGCAGATCTTATTTACATAGTCGAACGTTCTTCACTTGTCACTAAATCGTTTTCGTCATGCACTATTTTTACTTCTTGTGTATCAGAGTTTTTCTCATCATTATTTTTCCGTTTTAAAACCAAACGTATTTGGTTTCATTTTGAGCTACATAGTTTTTGTCATCCAGAAAAGTCGTTTTGTGTTCGGTGTCATATTCTCATTTAAATAGATACGTTTTCTGTCCCCATTCCTGTATACATTATCATTCGTTACAATTCTTTTCTTCTGTTCTAACCATCTGATTCTGCTTTCTCTATTTTTAAATTGTATTATCACGGTACTTGGTTTTTCGTTTCTGTTAGGTATTCTGTGAGCTATTTCAATTTCACTGGCCTTATAGGGTATGTTGCAGTTTCTTGCAACATTTTTGTATTCTAGCCAGTCAAGCTGGCCGATTTATAAATGTGGCTTATACACTTATGTTTATTTCTAGTGTATGGTGTTCACAGATTGCTGATTTCTAGTTTTCATTTATATTGATTACAGTGCATTATGAAAATTGAATTTTGCAGTCATTATTTTTTAATTAATTCACGAAGTATTGCTGAATTTTCTTTTGCTTTATCTTTATACCATCAGTACCAACAGAATGAGCAGTTTTCATGGTCATAATTATTTGAATGACCTCATTTGCATTAGAAAAATCGATAATCCTCCAGTTTACATTTTAACTTTTGTGTTCCTTCATTAACACTGTCTAATTGTAGAATATACAACATTTTTGTATCTGAACATTCTATTTTCGAATCCCTCTTTTAAGTCTGGAGGTACTTGGTTTTCAAAAGTGTCGTTTAAATGATTTCTCAACTCTGGCGGTTTAGTTTTAAATGCTTTCATTGGTTGTGCATCAAGAGCATTTTTTTGGTTTTTCCATAAAACTTTGTTAATGAGTTCCAATTTTTTTTTGCTATTCCTATATGCATTTTGAATGTTACTTTTAAACAAACTTCTAGTCATTGATTTTTTCGAAATACTATTTTTTATTTCACGTTATTCAGCTAAGATGGTTGGATGCTCATTACTCAGTCAGAATGTTTTAAAACTTTTTGCACCATATTTTATTTTGTTATTGTTGATTAGTGTAATAACTTTGTGTTAGTGTTATTAGTTTTACGTGTTTTTTTTCGTATATAGTTTGAAATCTTTGTTGCACCGTTTCATGTATTGTGTTTGGGCAGTTCCGGCGTCAAGACAGCTCCAGTTTGTTGCAATAATTCTGTGATAATTTTAGAATGATTGTGCGATTTCCAGATTTTCTCTCTATCAGCTATTTCATTCTGGTTTGGTAAATTTTTCTATAGACAAATGGCTGTATTACAGTAATCAATCGGATGCAAACCTATTTACATTGCTTTTTGGACTTATATGCCAGACTGTCTGAGTGGGAAATCGAACCCACGACCTTTGAAATCAAAGTTCGTGGGTTCCATTCCTCGCTCAAACAGTCTGACGTATAAGTAAAAAAGATAATGTAAATACAGTATGTTAACATTCGTATTTATTTAACCCATCTTGAAACATTGGCTTTTCGTCCCGTTTAATACAGTAATCAGCAATTTCTTTTCAGAAGAGCAGCACATTTAAATTCCCCAAAACTTGTTTTAACATTAATATAATCATATATGACATAGTTTTCTTATTTCCCCTAATTCGCTCTTTGGCAGTGGAGTTTATGAGGACATCAAAACCAAAAGTGGCCATCATATATTCATACTTATAATGTGACATAAGGTGTTCAAATATTTTAGTTAAAGTGCTTAAGTAGCCGATGATTTAATAGTTCATTGCTAGTGTTTCATTTATGTTGCAAATAATACAACAAACTCACCAGTCTACATTGCATTTTGTATATGGAAAGATTTTTTAAAGAATTTATAAACTGTTATGACTTATAACGTTCCTGGCAGAGGTTCCATGTAAGCAGCAAATAAGTTGATGCATTTCTAAAAAAAAAAGCATGACATTTTTTTCTAATGATTTTGATCATAAACCAAACCATTTTAGGTGAAATAGACGACTTTACCATATCATGCTATTTAATTTTTTCTTCTAATTATCTATATATATATATATATAAATGAACTGAATTAAACATGTAGAAGGCTGAGATATAGTATGTATAAAGTTGTCACAATACTTCGTATTGGTATGCACACGAATTATCCATATGCTGGGTTATGTAGTAGTTTAGTTGGCCCATAGCCATTTCAAGCACGACAGCTTTCAGGATGTTATAAAGAAATTACATAATGCCCTCAGATTGATTAGTTGAGATGAGCTAAGTCAATACATTTCAAAATTTACCGATTAGGGATTAGATTTTCCCTAGCTATTTTAAAAATTGCTTAAATGCTGCCTCAACATATATAACTTTTACTTTTTTATACCCGTGTCGTTTGCTTATATTTTGTTTCACTTTTATTTTACAGAGTGGAAACTATTTTTGTTAGGGCTTTACGATGCTTGTTAACCATGCTTTGCACAATAACAAATAGTATTACAGGTATTCATTGTTACGTCTGGTTTCGCTCCATGCACTCCACGTAAACGATAAAAAAATTAAAAAAAAACTTAAGTAAGGGAGAATGAACACTAAGTTGTATTAATTCTGCAACTGACCTTTCATTTATTTTTAGACCATAATTTTGTATAGTAACTACTATCAATGTATTACCCATTACTAAGCAAAATTAAACACTTTCACTCTTTTTAATCTCGTTGAGGAAAACCTTCACTGTTGTTCACAGTATAAATTTATATTACCAGGAGCCCTTGCTATTCAAAGCGGACTTTTATATTATAAGTTTTGCTTACACTGAACGTTTTAACCTGTGGTACACGTTCGCGTCGTTCCAGTTGAAATGATAGTTTTACGTTTTAGGGTAACGCATTGCTTTTTAGAATCATTCTATGTGTAAGTTTATTTTCTGACTAATTTTGCTGAATAATGATTTCAGTGTTGGACTTTATCAAGTCAACAACTGCGATATTTTTGCTGCAATAGATTTAGTAGTGCATTACTTCATTAGAAAACGTTGAAACTCCTTACCATTTTGATCAAGACAGCTATTGACCTAATGTTATCAGTTTTTTTTTACATTTTAAAGTCAAAACCATTTAAATTCCTTGCCCAATTTAACTGAGGTACAATTTAAGCACTATAATAAAGTATAACTAGGTTCGGCAATGGTTCAGATTAAATAATAATTAGTAATTAATTAATAATTAATAATACTGTTGGCAGTTCCACAAGAAACGTTGTGTGTTTTCTACTTCATCTTTCTTCTCCTCTATCCCCTCGTCGTTGACCAAGGCATAATTAACTGAAAGAAGTGATGCAACTGTAGGGTATTAGACTGTCACCTCTGATTATTTAAACGATGGGCTCAAGCAAATGTACTGCATTAAAGCGTAATTAGGTGACCTTTGCTTGAGCACACAGTTGCAGTTGTAGTTGTCACTGTCAAGTTTTTATTAATTGAAACACGTCTTAACACACTTAACACGTTTTAACACTAGTAAATAAGTCTTAACTCGTCTTTCCTTCGATCACTTCAAAACTGTTAGTGTTTAGCTGAAAGGGCTTCTTAGGATGGCTCCTCTGCAATGATGTACCATTTAGACAGCCTACAATAGTACATTCTACGTGACAAGGAGTGGTTTTCACAGTTTAGCAATGATTCTCCTTTTTTTTCCCAAAATTGTAAAAAGAAATTTGAAGTAATGTTCCCAAAAATTGGCAACCAAAATCAGACTCCTAAATGCACACTTACACAGTAAAAACAAAGCATTGCAGGTAGAAAGAACATCGTTGGTTTGTTGGTGGGTATCTTTCTTTGCATCACTGAAAATATATCATTTGCAAAAAAGACCTACATTTTCGGTCTATTGGTTGGTTTTATTGACCAAAACAAAAGATCAACGTAAAAATTGGGAATGATATCAAATTAAAAAAAGTAAAGGTATCGTGGAACCAACATTCATGTCTCCTTTCATGCCTAACCTTTTTATTTATAATTTAATTAAAACAACAAAAACACACAAACATGCTGATTATAATTTAAATAATTTAATTGTTGTGTCTCAGTAATTTATTTGATAGTTTTACTCTAATATCCAAAATTTACATAAGATCCTTTTCCCAAAATTAATAAATAATTTTTTTTAGCATCAGTTTGTTTGTAGCTCAAGAAAACTCATTTTAGCTCATGTTGATTTTACAAAGGATACGTATGTTGATTTTTAAGACATGAACTGACTGAATTGTTTGACTAAGCATGTACTGTAAAAAAAATTTCGCCGGATTGAAGAAAATTATTTTGTTGTAACATTTACTAGCGTATTTTTCTTACAATCAAACTAATGTTGTCGTCATAACATTGTCTTAGCCCTACAATTTCGTACTACGGAGTAGAGACAAAGTTATCTAGGGTGATTATGTCAAGTCTTTCAGCAATTAGTTTATTCAGGTTTTTCCGAGCAATGCTAAAAATTGCTATGATACCACTAGTTGGTTAAGAAAAAATTACTGAAAACATCACAGTATTTCCACGCAGAATAGTTAAGTAAATACAAGACTAAATGATCTTGCTTATAAAGTAGTCTCCATGTTACTGATATGTTTTCTGTTGTTACTTACCATTTCGTAGTCTTCTATGTTGACTTGCCTTACATAAGCTAATAAAAAAATGATACCAAACTTGTGTGGCACATGGTGGTCGCATTAGGCCTAGGCAACAACATAATTTTATTTTACCATTTTTTTAACAAGCACAATATTTACATTTTTTTTTTAATTTTCATATTTTGTTGTCAAGTAAGAACAAATATTGAGTTTTAAACAAAGAACCAGCTGTGACTAAACAATGACTTTCTTTCTAATCTTAATAAAGGCTTATAACACTATTGTTTTAACATCGTGTCAGCTGTAATCAAAATAACACTGTCAACTATACAAACTGAAAAAAACTGTACAACTTGAAAAAAGACACTTTTTTCAACACCTGTGTTAAAAATTTATTTTATCGAATAAACATATTCATTTTAATAGCTAAAATAAAATTACGTAATGGAAGGGCGGTAAATAATTTTTTGCTAATGTAGTCCAAAGTCCTTCTTTTTACCTAGTGCCTAACAAAACTGATAATTACAACACAAAACACACCTGATACCATAGAAAATACCAAACGACACCTTTTTGAAGAACACAATTGCTGCGTTTTTGTATATTGCTGAGCTGCTGCGTATTTGCGGAAGTATATTTTTTTTGGCTGTGGGCACACGTCGAAAATCATTAAAATTTAGTTTTTAATTTCCGTAGCTAAATGAATAAAGTTTGTTCATTAAGGAACTAGCCCCCTAGCAGGTTGTGGAAAATAGTAATTGTGATCAGCCGTAGTTATAGGCTTCCAATTGACCATCACCATCATAAGCAACATCTCCAGCAAAATAATCAGCTGGGTATCCATACCGCTGGCGATACTCTTCAGCGTTTCCATATGTGCGCTTCTTCTTCTTCTTCTTTTTCTTCTTTGAAGGATAACGCCCATGGCCGTAGTCATCGTAGTCATCAAAATCGTCGTATTCATCATCAAAATAAGGATCATCTAAGTAATAATCGTCATCAAATCCGTCATCATAATAGTCATCAAAATATGGCGAATATGCATCATCATCGTAATAGCTGCCGTATCCACCACCTAAGTGACGCTTTTTAGACCCAGTCCAACCTCCTCGTTTCTTCTTTTTGCTTCCAGTCCAACCTCCTCGTCTCTTCTTTTTGCTTCCAGCCCAACCTCCTCGTTTCTTCTTTTTGCTTCCAGCCCAACCACCTCGTCTCTTCTTTTTGGATCCAGCCCAACCTCCTCGTTTCTTCTTTTTACTTCCAGCCCAACCTCCTCGTCTCTTCTTTTTACTTCCAGTCCAACCTCCTCGCCTCTTTTTTTTGGCTCCAGTCCAGCCACCTCTGCGTTTCCTTGCTCCACGTCTCTTGCTACCTGCCCAACCACCTCGACGAGTTCCTACACCATCAGTCACTGCTATCTGGTTGAGCAACCGTCTTGTTGCAGCTTCTGCAGCTTCTGCTGCTGCAATTTGGACATCTGCATCTGGCTCATCAGCAGGTTTTAGTGTTTCTGCATTGTCAATACTGTCGGCAGTGATGTCTGCCACTTCAGCAGCCAATTCAGCTCGACTCATCTCTAAAATAAAAATAAAACAAATCATTATAATTGCTTAATTTATAATTATAATTACAAATATTTCAGTTTATCCATAACGTTTTCCCTATTATAATTATAATTACCACACGCATTTCCTAGACTTAAATGATTACACTAACCTGTGAACTGTTTGGTAATTTTTTTACTATTCATATAAACAGCAAATTAAAATATCATAGATATAGAATATGTAGGAGTTATATGTTCACGTCCATGACCAATCTCTTCTTTCATCTTCTTTTTACTTAGAAACACGCTGAAAAAACAGGCTAACCACATACTAATTTAATTCAAAACAAAGATGCTACGAAGTATGGCTCGAAACACTTGTTCAACATGCAGTTTACGTATCCACTATATGTTTTTTTTCCGTGCTTTCTAATCATTTATATAGATTTTAGATTATTTTTCAGACTCGTGACCACCATGAACATGATTACGAATAAGTGGTTTCAAAAAGTGTAATGTTCATATTAATTTGCGAATTTCCCTATCTCAGTTCAAATACCTGGCTCTCTTTCTTGGCAGAATCTTTCAATGAGAAAAAAAATAACACTATGATAAAGAATTCACGTATTGAAGAGTTTATACGCGTCATTAAAACCAAAATGATAACTATAAATTGAACGTTCAATACAGTTCACTTAGAAATTGTATTAAATTAACATCTTGCCAAATTTCCAACAATTCAATTTATTATACTGGTATCTGGTTTCTCAGTTTACCTGTCTGAGAAAGGATTACAGAATACCAGAAGCAGTCGTTTTACTTATTATTACAAGTAAATCAAGTAAGTAAGTAAGTAAGTAATCAATACAATTAAATGCCAGTTTTGACAAATATGTTGATGGCCTTGGCCTTTATTCGTGTGTG
The DNA here is from genome assembly GCA_023313725.1 of Lithobius niger. Lineage (NCBI taxonomy): Eukaryota > Metazoa > Arthropoda > Chilopoda > Lithobiomorpha > Lithobiidae > Lithobius > Lithobius niger. The sequence continues at coordinate 10,774 of JAHWFP010023511.1, forward strand.
CCTAAGTGGTATTCTCATTTTCTTTCACAATTTCTTTTTGGTATGTGATCTTTGACTTGTGGTGAGTGACAGTATTACTTTAAAGCTGAGTCGATCACATTTACTTTTATTCCTAATAGTAATAAATTTAGTGCAATTATTGTAATTATTATCTTCCTATCTACACCCTTCATAAATATCACTTAACAGTAATTACTTGCTGAGATTGATTCACACTAGGCATTACCAGTGTTGTGTGCCTTGACTCCTTAGTACATGCTATTCCTTAATTTCTAAAAGTAGAAGCTTCTTTAGAAATGTTGTTAATACAGATTTTGAATCAGCTTATTCATCTTGATTTTAGCTTGGCAAGCATAGGTCAGGTAACAAACGTAGCATACATCGGTAAGTTTTTGTTGCACAATTTTAAACTATGAGCTGGCATCATTGACCATGCAACGTTAATCCTGTCTGTATCACTCTGGTCGTTACACTTAACTCATTGACAGGAATGATTCGAAATTGATTTTTCCCTCAGGCTGTGTACGCAAATTAAGATAAGAACAGTTTCCATCCAGACAAATAACTTCAAGATTTAGCTATGTAAAAAAATGTAAATGGCAAACACAGAAAAGTTATTTGTTTTCTTTTCAGTAGTTTGAATTGTTGTAGATCCTCATATACCCACACACCGTAAAGACCTGAGAGTAGAGCATTTTCGAAATTTTAAGCCCAATGTAAATCAAACTGTGTAACGGTATGCTACAATTTACAGTGAAACAGACAAAGTATTACAGAACTGTATAGCAATATTGTATTCCTGTTAGCCTAAACAGTTCCCGTGGGCCTAATAACTGTCATTAAGCTTTTGTAATGATATTGTTGTGTTATTGAAATCTGGAATTACCCCTGTTGGTAGTTGTAGCTTTTTTTAATAATGAGGTTAGTAGCTACATAAAGACATCGCAGAATCTGCAGGAAGACTATAACCTACACCCGTTCGTGCATATAAAAGACTTAGATTGGATTACATTTTTTTGTGCTCTACAATTATTTTAAAATTGAGAATGCTTCTTCAGTATGCCTTTTTTCATTCACCATCTAACGAAACATAAATTACACAACCACGTTGTTGTAGTTTTCTTCAATACGTTTCTGTAAACCCAGGAGAAAGGTATGAACAGGACGTAGTTAACGCTTATCATGCTTTTTATTTGAATAATTGTAATATGTGAATATTGGGATTGCTGCTTTACTTACTTCGTTTGCTCGCCCCCTCGCCATGTTCTACCACTGCTAAAGCTGAAATAGAAACAAAAATTTAATAAGTTCATTCCAGGGACAATGTTTCAAAATTAGTATTATAGAGCTTGCACTGACAAAGGCTGCCGCCAGTTCAGGCGTAGCACCAGTCTGGTAAACGAATATATATATATATTTACATTTAATCAAAAAACCAATCAGTACACGTAAAATTAATAATCACGCCCGTATTTCACTTTATATTGCGCAAACAAATGGCGACTGTCAGTACTCCTTTTGGCTAAACCTAAGCAAATTATGTAAAAATAAGTTTTAAAACTGCCTAATAATAGCTCTTATTTAAAAGTTACCATGAGAACAACCTAGAGCTTTTAGTCTTCTACCAAGCCACTGCTGAAATCACGCTTCTGGAAAAGAACTATTCATAGAATTGTAGTTCTAATCCATGATTTTTTTCTTCCAGGCACATGTATTATTTTGCTGAAATTACCTAAGTTGGAATCCAAAACAAGGGTTTACTTCGAAGAGATGGCTCTTGTTGTTTCTATTCCTTCAGTTAGAGTAGAGGCTATAATTTCAAAACATGTTATCCATGTTAATTACACCATACTTCATCAAAATAAAGTTACGCAAACGAAGTCCGCGGCACTGCAGAGGAAACTGTGGCAGCGATTGTCAATACAGGCTCTATTGTTAAAATTCAAAAGTATTATCAATGTATCCTCACCTTCCACCAAGGGGTGTCCATGTACTTCCTTGAATCCGAAAAAACAATACCGTTAAGCCACGCTGTCTTCGTCACATTACTAACAGAATTTCTATTTATTCTTGGACACCTGCATTTTCCATAAAACAAGGTTTCAGATGCACCCGTTTGATCTTAAAAATTGCTTTCATTCGTGAAGTAGCTGGGAGAGTCGAGTTGAAGTTAACTTCTTAGTCCTACGATTTACCATCCCTACGAATAGCTATAATTAGATAGTAGTGACAGCGCCGTCTGTCTACGCAACAAATTGCATGCAAAATAAGACAACCAAAAATATCAGGTATACATCGGAATTTCAAATATAGAACTTTGTCTTTCAACACAAACTTGACTCTATTTACTAGGATCATCCCTTAATTCCAATACATAAAATGATGATGGATGCTGCCCTAGCATCATCAGACCACAGCTTTCTGCTGACGTTTTTGGTTTAATAACTCATTCATATTATTCTGCTATAAACGGAGCATTACCCAATCCAAAGTTAATAAGGTATAAAACTTGCCTGTGAATAGAGGCATAACGAATGAGTTGTCCACAGAACGGTAACAAATCAAAAGAATTGCAATATAGCTTACCAATTTCAAATTAGTCAGTTGTGGGATTTATTTATGTATTTTAACCTAACGTTTTTGTGTTTCTTTGTTGAACTATTTTAAAACATATGTTATAATGTTACAATAAGACAAGAGGTAAACATAGTAACAGGCTGAGTCAAAGAAAAATTGTGAAATGTAGGAGCTTAATATGTTATTGAGGCTGTATTTTTAATTGTATTTTGAAGTACTTCAAACGCTTCATGGAGAAACAGGCATTTTGTGTTATGTAGTGGCCAATTGTGAAAAGAAAACAACTTCTTTCTGCCATCGGAAAATTATATTACTTTCTTTGAAGTTATTTAGACTTTATTTCCTAAACCGCTTGTGGTGGTAAATATCAAGACAACATTTTGACTGCATTCTATTCGATTCAAAAATTTTAAGTAATCATTTAAATAGGCAAAATAGGCTTAGTGAGACAACAAAATGAGGCAACAATTTCTTTTGTAGTGTCTTAATCTTTTATCTACATACAGACAACTACAATGTTACTACTTATTTAGCCTTATTTGGTTGTAGAACATTGGTTTACGTTTCAAATTTCTTTTAAAACGACATCGACTCAGGAATAACTGTTAAAAAATATAAAAAGTCAAAATTCATTTTGATAAACCAAAAGATTCTGCGTGTAATAATCAGGGTAAACAACACATGGGAACTTAAAAGTATCAGTATAAAACAAATCACCTATTGATACGTAAGGCAACATGCATCACTAGTAGCATCAAATGGCACCCACAGCCATGCAGAGTGATGTATTGTGTACTCCTCTAAGTATATCTAAGTGCAACGGGAGCAATTTAAACCTTTTTCTGTGAGAACTTAATAATAAATACAAAGAAAACTTTATAAAGTGGTTGAACCATATCTGGTCGTTAACTAAATGATTTTTTATATTTGGTACTTGACTTTATATATTTTATAAATTTGTAACCTAAGAATTAAAAAAGTATGCAATTACTCTATTTTTAAAGTATTAATGATGTTTCCAGTTTTATCACACAATTACCAACAAATTTTCTTATTTCATTTCATCTATCAAGTAGACCTTAGTATATCACATAGCTTCTTACATGCTTTGAATTAGTGCCGTATGCCATTATAATTTCTGCTTTACACCCAACGTTATTATAAAGACATTATCCTCTCTGTCACTGCATATTGGTGCAATGAAATTTATGCAAATTCAAGTGCAATGCAATTAGTAAAGATGACCAAAAGTATACATAAAAATAAAATTATTCACCGTTTCACCAATTGAGCTTTGTCAGATTGCCATAATCCTAAATATAAATACTGTTTTAGGCGTGGATGCATAAAGAAAGTGCATTGCAACCATATTCATGCATGACTTTCTCTGTTTATTCTACGTTTTCATCATATCACCTTCATACCATTGTATAGGCATACGTCTTTGTATTTATTGGAAAACTGGTTGGTGAAATTTCAGGTTCACTTTCATGACCTTGGAAAATCTTGCCTCTTTGAAAAAGCTATACTGAATATGCTCTCTGGGCTTCTATTCAACCTTGCTCCAGAGGTGAATAAACATAGGTGTATCACAAAGAAATCATACAAAAACGAATGTTACATAGAAGCTACTTCGTGCTTAGCCCTTATCCAAACCATACTGAGGTTTTATTGTAAGGTATTATTTTCTGGCCCACCCTACATGTTGGATGCTGTTGGAAGGGGCATTTACCTTTAGTTCATTTGTGCGACAGCAGTGTATTTTGTTATTGAATACAATAGTATGCATTTAATATGATTTCCTTTTGGTTTGTAATAAACCAATTCTCTAAAACTAAGTTAGCATGAGTTTTCTCATATTGATTGCATGAAAAGTTGAAAAAATGTATTCTAAGTTTGACATTATCCAAAAAATAAGTAAATTATACAGAAACAAGACTCCTGGAAAAAACTTTTACACTGCAAATGTCATGTTGATTAGTTTCTTTTCTCTTTTTTTACGTATTTTTTCATTACCCTTTTGGTATATCTACTACCAATGAATTAATTTCGTGGTATGAGAACAAAGAAGTGTTTTATTTTATTCAGAATTATTTAATTACGTCATTTAAGTGACACTGCAGGCATTTGCGTGGTTTAACTCTATTTCAATCCATCAATAAGCTACGCTTGTTGCTCTTCATCTTCGCTTACAGTTCTGCTTGGCAAATGGTAGTAGTAAAACCGGTTATTTTAAGTTACCCTAACCAATGCATATATCCAACCTGCTGAATATTATGATTTAAACAATCTTTTACCTATATCATTAAAAATATACGATGTGGTTGCATGTGTTTTTTTTTGTGTGTTCATGTACCTTTATACATCTTGAAGTTGGGCACTACAAAGATGAGAGTAGCACCAAATGAAGTAATTAATAAATTGCACTTCTCTTAGGCATATTTTCATCACTCTCCTTACAATGACAAAGTTTGATCAGGAAAACTCTGAAAAACTGATTCATTACGTCAAAGTTCGATCAGACGATGTTTCTGTTCAGGCAAACACATCAGAAACTTGGTTGCAAAATAATAACTTAAAATATCAACATATTTTACATCATACTACATATAGCTCTTAAAATAGGTTACACTTCAAATCACTGGATACACGGAAAAAGCAGTGAATAGGTTTTAAAATGGTGTCAAACATTAACGTGTACCATAAGTGAACGAGGAAAGTGAGCAATTTCTACGTTAACTAAATCATTTCAATGCTCTTCTCGTTTTGCTCTCTCAATGTTTTATTTAGCACTACTCTCACCTTCGTCAATGCCTTACTTCCAGAAGATAGGCATATCAACGTGCAAAGAAGCAAACTTATCTTATGTATTTAATGATGTAGGTGGAATGCAGGCGTACTGAGGAATGTTGTGACGAACTATGAGCAAAATTAGTTATTTTACATCGAAATAATCTATTGAAATAATCTGTACGTATATTTTGTGATGCTCTGCAGATCAAAAAAAATATATGAAGCATGGATCGGCTCCAATAGAGTGAGCAAAGCAAACTATATGTCTAGACTATTATTATGACCCTAATGTTAAAATGTTTCAACCAGTTGATAAACTACATGAATTTAGTTGTGAGAAAAAATTACTATGTTGTAAACGGTATCAGGAACTTCATAGCTGCAATTCCAAAAGACTAACTTTTAGAGGCTGAACAAAACTATTCAACCTTTTAGAATTACAATAAAAATAGAACTAAACGTACGGCTGCTGATTCCAATTTTGTAATTGATGCACATGTCTTGGTAGTTGTTTCCTCTTGCAAAGGTAAAAGTTATATTTTACTTTTATTTTTCAATATTTTTAATTTTAATTTTTTTATTTAAAAGGTTATTTAATTAATTGACACCAACTTACAGTTACATAACGGAAAAAATACAATAGCGATCTGTGGTTTTGTAAAAATAATGGGAGAAAATTCATGCAAATCGTAATTTTTGTATCATGCGTGTTACCATTACGATCAGTTGTGTGTATACTGATGACAAATTCTTGCATTTCATTGTTTTGCTGTAAAATTTGTTATTTTTTGTATGTTTTTTTATTTGACTTTCGATCATGAAATAACTGGATTTAGCAGAAAGACTTAAATAAATGTTTTAAAAATCGGTACTTACTGGTGATGACCACGAGCTCAAGTATCCATAGAAAGCGGCGGTTGTTCATTGTAACCATCCTAAAGAAAAAAGGTTATTATGGCACAATATTATAAAATGTTTGTAGGAATTATCAATTAAATTAAACGTACATGCAATGGTTATCCAAGGTGTGCACTGATTCAGTGCATATAATATATGATCGTCAATAGTATGCAATAGAGATGCAGTATGCCTACAAGTTTGTGAAAAGTTTACACTTCATACAGCAATAGATGTGCAAATTTTTTAATCATAGCAAATGTGACATTGAGGTTCCTTAGTTTTATAGAGTGATTTTTGTATCATCCAGAAGGTTACATTCACTTGTAATACAAACCTTCATATTTACGCTTTATATTTACCTTGGAATGCTAAGCCTTGTCACACAAAAAAGCCAGAAGTACAACAAAAAAGGTTAAAACATACTTGTATTTCAACATGTACGTTTCGTGTATTTGTCATCAACCGAGAAGGATTTGTCCATTACATTTGGACAGACTTTCTCACATTAGCTACAGTTGATCTAGAGTTGACTTCACTATTGCTAACACATTAAAAATAATTATTTATATCATGCTCACAAAAGTATATACTGCTTACATTCTCACAGATATATCCACGTTAGACTCAGTACTTCTATAGTAGAAATCAATATTCCTATAAAACTTTAAAAATAATTACAGGAATACTGAATTCGACCTTAGAACACTGAATCTAACGTTACTAAGACTGTGGAAATGAAAGCAGCATATACTTCTCCGAGAATGATGTCACAGTGAAATGTCCCTGCCGAAATATAAGTATGTTTTAACCATGTATTGTTCTGTTGCTGGAGTTTTTCTGTGCTATTAAATATATAGGTAGTATTTTTAATAATAATTTGTTTCACGGAGTTTTTCGCATCACAAATAACTGATTTTATGCATTGATTGTAAATGAGTAAGAACCTCAACCCAAGAAACTAAATTACCAGGATATACGTAGTGTTGACACGCTATTTCACACATCCTTTCCTTGTTCTTTGTTTTTTTAAGCTCAACATCTGCTGCTTATAAAATGCACCAATACAACCAGTAACTAGGCAAAGGTAACTGTTAAAAACAATTAATGATTGCTGACTAGAGTACAAAGATTTTTATGATTGTTAATCTCCTGCAGAGGGCTGCTTTTATATACATGCTATTCAATTAAACTACTTCTGTATTGGCTTGTTGGTGGAGAGTAAAACTGTGACTTTGCGTAGTACGTGACAGTAAAATAACTAGTAGTCTTCTTTAAAGGGGAAGACTTAAAATGTTGAAAAACGTGAAAAAACTCATCAACAAAATAAAAAAATAACCAAAATATTTTATTTTTTACTAGGTCAAACAAAAATAAGTTTTCTAATGTGTATCAAAGGTTTTGCCAGATCACATCAACTGGGTAGGTGTGGAAATGATTCAGTGTGAGACATTTAAATCTATGTGAAAGTAGGATTGTTACAAAGGCGAATGTGTAATATCTCTTTGACCAAAAGAAAAGGTTCACGTGACCTGCTTGTGTGCACGATTTACCCAAACCCTATTTCTAACTAAACCATAGTTATGTTTAACAAACAGTAAAATTACCAAAACAAACACATACACTAATAAACCAACAGTAGGGGATGAGAATATAAAAGCACTAAAAGCAGTAAGCATGTTAAAAAACCAACAACTGCACATTTATACAGAAAAATGCGATGTTTTGGGATTGTTCATCCTGTTGCCAAACAAAGAAACATCATACACTTAAATGGTTTCCCGTTTCAAGAACAAGTCAGCCAGAGCAGTAAAAGTTAAAACGATAAAAACTGAAGCCCAGTCAGCACAAAAGCTAAGCCTGGGTCGACCTGTCCCTAACGAAGCAGGGAAGAAGTAATTCGTGGAGTGAAGGGGTTTGCTATTTATGCGGGATGGTCCAGGTGAAAACATGGCCTGATTTAGCCTCGAAGAGGTCTGGTGTTGAAGATTTATTGTGTCCCTCTGCCTCCAGTCCCACAAAAAAATTTCTTTTTTTTGTACAATAATTTTTGTTTATAAAAACAGCAAAATCAACAATTTTATTTATTTGAAACGGTATACCTTATTTTAGTTTTCCTTTGACAATGATGAACCCTAGTGGCCCTTTTTCGGTCAGTGGCCCGGTGCTTCAGCGCCAAAAGCGCCCCCTTTAATCGGGCCACATCAGAAATATTTACAATATCAAATTTGTGAAGGATTGGTATATATTTCGAAAACTGTTTTTAATTATGCATCAACTGAGTGTGGACAAGGTGTCGTTGTGCTAGGATGCAAAGCTTCTATAAGTTAAGACCTGCATTTTCTTGGAAAATGACCTGGCTATTTTCAAGATTCGGGGTGTGCCCTGTCTTTAGCTGGTGTTTACCAAGCGAGTTTTTTTATCTTTGTATTTAAGGTTGGATTTGTGCGATGAAATCCTTTTATTGAGTTCCTGTTTCGTAGTTCCTGTATTGCTAGTTTTGCATGTTGGTTTGCCACACGGGATTTTATAGGTGACAATTTTTTGTTCAGTTTTATCCTATTGCTTGACTGTAACCTTTGGCATAGTTACTTTTACAATTTCGTGCTGCAGTAGAAACGAGAGTAGAAGTTAGGGAGCCAGCAATTTTCTAAGGTGTTCTGTAGCGTAGGGGAAGTATGGAAGACAGATAAAATTGAATGGCTTGAGTTATGGTGAGTTACGGATACCCATTTTCAATAAATTTAGGATGTGTATATTGAAAATCTCGAGCAAGGGGAAATTTATTGGTCGTGTGGTCAAATACGCATTTTATTTCGTTAGAAACTACATTATTTTTATGGGATGGCCTTGTTTTCAGATGATTGCATCGTTAACACAATTTAAACATTCCAGCATTATACATTTATCAAGATGCCACATGAGGGCCATGGAATCATCCACACATTTTTTCTTAAATTTTGTGTGTGGAAACTACCAAAAAAAACCACATCAAATTTAATTGGGGGGAATGTTGGCCAGGAAGGTAAAAATGGGACAACCCATTGGTACTCCACCCAATTGCAAAATAAATAAATTTTTGAAAGGAAAAAAAAATTGCGTTATAAACTCTTTTACTGCATCCAGAAACAAAGGGATAACCCAGCCAAGTTTTTTATGTGGTTCAGGGTCCATTTGAAGTTTTTTCTGAATGCATTTAAAATGCATTCCTGGCTAAGGGAGGGAACATTGACACCATTTCAAATGAAAAAAACACTATTGAATTTGAATTTTCAAGTTCGGAAATGTTACTTTTGTAGTTAGGAGTAGTATCTTGCCCAATTGCTTGTTGTTTAAGAACCGACCCTATAAGATTACAGAAGAACAAGTTGGGTGCATTTGTCGGGTCTCTTCATTCCACGAATCACTTCTGCCCTGCTTTTTTAGGGGGAGAGGTCAACCTAGGCTTAGATTTTGTGTTGACTGGGCTTCACTTTTTAACCACTTGTTACTTGCTACTTGTTCTTGACATGGAAAACTATTTAAGTGTATCTTGTTTTGACTTTTAGTGTATGCTAACAACATTTTTTTCTTGATTTCGTGGTTGACGTCGCATCTTACCGTATAAATGTGCACTTGCTGGCTTTTTAACACGTTGAATAAACCACCAGTTACCAACAAGCAAATACAAACGATTGAGAGGAATATGAGGTTTTTGCCACGTTGAATGGTACAGCCAAAAATAGTTTTCACTGCTTTGTGTCAAATTCTATCTGATTTTAAACGGTTGCTCTAAACGTCACCAAAATGTATTTTGACACCATGTTCCTAATAATAAAACAGAATGACGGTTTATTAAACCTATTCCTTCCTTTTGTATTCTTCTACTAGGTTACTATTATTCACCCCGTCAACATACCGAAGAGGTTTACCTAATTTACATTGATATCCACAAATTACCAATTTGTTTCTACTATACTTAGAGGTTGTATTTCGTTTCATACAAGGTTACTACTCACAAAAACAATTAAAATTGCTAACTAGTTTCTATGCAACTATGTTGCTTTATTTACCAAAAAATGTAGGCAAGTAAAATTAACCAATTCGTCATATGCATGCTGAATCTCATTGCACTTTCAGAACTTTTTGGGCACAATCAGTCTGTAGGCTAATAAATAGCTTCCACATTCCACATAGCAAACACATTCCATAAATGTGAATTTATATATTTGAGCATTCCACCTGAATAAAATGGGACTATTCTGTTGTAGAAATCGTTACATTTAATTCTAATTTAGTTTCATATGGGCCCAATACATGGTAGCGAATAATATGTTTTTCTTCATCATTGTGTTATTTGATGTGAATGACTTGAATGGTAAAAATAATAATTTAAAATAATCCATATCCTTAACTGTAAAATCGCATTCAGTTAATGTATGGTAAGAGTTTACTACAACAATTAAATCATTGGAGCAGTTTAAATATTTTTTTTTTGTTTAGAACTCCACCACGATGGTTTACAGATGACTTTAACAGTGGTCTACCACTGGCACAAAGGCAATAGATGCATTGACAATATTCATTTATAAAAACTATTTGCCTTAAATCCTTTGTTTCATGTACAATTGGCTTGTATGATGTAATTTTTGCTTCCTATTAAATAAAAATACGTTATGCCAAGAGTTTTTGAATTCAGTTTCAAACTACAAGTAAGTTAATACTTTAATTTCAAAAGTAAGTGTTTTTTTTCGTATAAGGATCTCAATATAAAAAGTTTTGCTTAAAATTAATTAATAACTGGACAGCCACCATTGAACAATTTAATATGCACAGTTTTAAATAGATGTAGTAGGTTTACCGTTCTATAATAGTGCATGGGTGAAAATTACCATATACATGTCTCTCGGAGTAATGAACAGATTTGTCCGTTTGTTAATGTTGTTAGCTGAATGGCTGGAGTTTTAAATCAAACCACTGTTAGCAAACTTGTCCGTAAGACTGCACAGCTGCGAAGCCTTAATTTCTACCCTCTATATAACACTGACCACAGACTTACTCAAAAGTAAAAGGTAGAATCATAAAATAACCCGACACAAGACAGTATCTCATAAAATTGTTACCATGTCTGTTAAATTTAAGAAAATGTATTACATATTTCGTATAATATTTACAGCAAAAAACGTGCATACTGTCACATTCTTAATGTTGCAAACATAATGTCACGTTCTTAAAATAATAATTTCTTGTAGGAATCAGGGTCAAGTACATGTTATTAGGTATTTCTATGACTGCACAATTTTCCACCTGATAAAATATCATTCTAAATCTAAATAGTAGTGTTCTCTGGATAGCCTATACTTCTTCAAAGAACGTTGTTACTACCGTGTTAAGTACTATTAATTCGTAGCTAAAACGATATTTTAAGAAATAGTTCTACTACGATATTCTTCACCAAAGTTCTTTACCATAGTTCTTCACCATAGTTCTTTACCATAGTTCTTCACCATAGTTCTTTAAATTAATTATGTATCGCAGAATTAGGTTTTCAGTAAATGTAACCTTACAGTTAATTACTGACAATGACATGACAATGACCACATCTGCCTCGTTTCCCGAATAAGGTGAGGGTTTAAGAGTAGAAACCAACGAAAAAATTGCAAGTTACGTTATATGTCATATATTTTTCGTGTACTGATTTATTGGTAGGTAAGTAATATGACTCCATATCAAATGAAATAAAGAAAATTAAAATTTTTGTAACAAAAGTATGATATTAAGTCATTATTCGGGATTATTATTGTTATTTAATATTAGGGGGGGGGGGTTGAGGCTTAATGGCGCGTCGACAACTTGGTCATTAGCGCCAACCTCAGTCACAGTGCAGTGGTCCGGGTTGCCACTACACCACACATTACAGAGATATTATTCAAACCCCTAACCTATATCTTCCCTAATATTAGGGAATCACACTGGTTTGAATAATGGTAAATAATTGTTACAGCTATGAGGTTGATTTAAACCATCACTGTAGTAATTTCCAAAATGCTTCATCTAATATGTTTCCCTAAAATTCGGTCTAAAAAAGTTGTTCCTGATTACCACATCTGCATTCGGCTTAAATGGCATGCCTATTGAAGTTTTAATCGCTATGTTACAATTGTTATTTAAAGTGGTTTGTTCTGTAGGTAATTCTTTTTTTAGTTCCAAATATTTAGTACTTATTTTGTCATAGTGGCTGGGTGGCTGCAGAACCCAGTCCATCTTGCACGATGAAGTCTTTCTGTTACTCAGATGGGGAATATATTCTGACAAAATGTCTGCTAGACTTTCTATTCGGGATAGCATGAGGGCTACGAGCCTCCCTCGACAGCTGTGGAATTATTCCTTGTGTGTTCTGGACATTATGTGCGCCATCTATAATCGACGTTTTCTAGTTATAATCCCTGCATTTCCATTACTGCTCTTCTTTCAGCATATTAATTTTTAAAAAGCTAGTAATAGTCAAAATTTACCTGGTTCTCTACCCGAGCATTAAGATAAGATATAGAAGAGTGCGTCGAGCAAAGTTCAAAGACACCCCTCCCCTTCCCCCACCCCAGAAAAGAACCCAAAAGGGATTAGCCCCTTCACGCATCAAGTGCATCAGATGACATAGAGCTTAACAATATTTTTTATGTAAAGGGCTGTTTTAAAATTGTATAAAGTATCAATGTGTGAGCTGGATTACCAATGCTTGACAATAAATCGCAATTAATTGTGGGTGCTATTTTACCAAATGCCAGTATAGTGTAATACATTGGTGGATGCCGTAATGATTTTTTAAATCATATTTAGAAAATATCTTGAAATAGAGAAGCACTAAAATTAAGTTTTTGTTTGAAGGAGCATAAAAAGTCATTATGACAATTTACTGTTAGGCACAGTGCTGATGGATCGTATACGCCATACATAAGATTAGTGTTTTTATAATAAAAAAGTTTACCACGCAAAGGTGATGGGTGTTTCTCATATTCCTCAATTTTTATCTTTCACTTTTCTTATTTATTTAGAGTCACTATTAGAGTCTTAATTCCCAAATAGGAAGGATATTGGCTTGATAACTTCTATAGATACCTTTTTAGAAAAGTGGTCTAGGACTACCATATTAGAACTGAAAAAAATTGAATATACTAAACAGTCAGTCGATCTGAAAAGGTAATATATTTGTTCCTTCTTCTAGAGCTGACTTTCTTCAAGTAATAGCTTTAAGTTTTATCTTTTATATTAGATTACATGAAGGTGTTAACATTCATTTTCATATGGCATCTATGACATGAATGACAATTGCAACTTTGTCACCTGAGGGAGGGTGAAGAACACGAAATTTGAAGGGGTGCTGATGATGACGACATTAGTTTGTCACATCTAACTGAAACATAACGAAATGCCTAAAAAAATACTGATACTAATTCTGTCGCTGGTATAGAGTAGTTTAGGTAGAATTTCGAGTAATATCAAAAGCATACATATTTTTTGAATGGTTCAGAATTATTGACAGCTGTTTTGTACCATATGTTAGACATAAAAAGCTAGTTTTGGGGACAATTTTTTGATATTTTTGGTCTATTTTGTTTAGAAAATGCCGCTGACTGTAGTAACATGTCACAAAACTTGCTTTTATATACAGAGCGGTCTTACCGTAGATGTGTTACAAAGTCTTCAACCCGCCTTCTTACGCCTTACTTTCTTCCTTCAAACAGCACTTGTACGTAATAAATGGCAACGTTGATATTTGAATCGGATCTCCTTTAATTCGATCTATCAGGATGTGCCATCGTAAAACCTCAGTAATGATTGCCCAGAAAGAGAATTACGCTATTGTGCAAGGTGCAGCATGATCAAGTAGCGAGATGTTAAGGTCTCTTTTAAAAGCTTGCAACTTTCATTAAGCAGAGCGTATCCATTTATGATTTTGTGGGAACGAACGTGAAATCCGTGTGTATATTGCTGGAAGACTAAAACCAAATCTAATTAATTCTTGTTGTAAGAGATTCTTGGAAGGATTCGGCTTAACCAATGAAAATAAGGCACAGTCCAGGTGTCGTGTTCTCCCTATACTAAAAGCAATACATAAGTATTAGGCAAAGCAAAAAAATAACACAATGAGGATAAATTACGTCTGCAGTGACTACCTAGTTGCAACCAATCTTCTGACACTTCTCCCACTTTTGCATTTTTCAATGAAAATGTTGAGGCCAACTACACCTCTATCACGCGCTGCAGCAGCCATATCTATTATATAATCTAAAATATAATCTATTTCTTAATATTACTACCTTCACAATTACCTATTAAAAATGTGTTTGCTTTTAGGTCTAGTTAAAAATTTTTGGTGTAAATGCCAGTTTTTAGGTCTAATTTGTACCTGCCATTTTAATTTCGTAAATAGTAGCTAACGGAGACTCTGGTTCAAGAATAGGCTTAGCCATCCATGCAAGATGATGTCGAGCCTTATGTTCAAAATGAAGATAATGTGTGTCTAAAATGGAATCCTGTAGTTTTTGCGGTTGCTTGTGTTTCTGTAGTGGTTAAATGGTACGGTCAAATTTCATTGGTTACGTCGAGAAAGCTATAAGGAAGCAACAATGTTTATTTGCCCTGTTTTTAAAGTCCAGTTGACTACAACTGGAAAAGTTGTCCTAGCCATTTCGGCTCTACAGAAGACAAAAACCAGAGTTTTGCATTTTTGTGACCTGAATTCTAATCCTTATCTTCTAGGACACATATCAAGTTTTCGTTTAAAAATAAACTAGGAATAATATTCACCACCTTGTAGGCATGTACATAGTGTGAAAAATAGATTACAACTTCATTATTAATGATTTCCTTCTTTGCCTGCTATTACCCACATCTGGTAGCACGTCACGGTCACTGGAACAACTTTTTTAAAGAATCATGACGATTGTGCAACAACAATGCGCAAATGTGACTGAATCATAATGCCATTTCTTTCTAACTGAATTAAAGCACGATGCTGGTTTTCAGAAAACAGCACTTTCGTATTAGCCAGGTCGTTGAAAGGACATTGGTTTAATCTATGCAGCACTGAGGGGTTTGATTTGACACTTACCTTTAAATTTGACTAGTAGGATGAAATTCTTTTGTATAGTTTTTTGTTTAGTAGTTCAGAATTAAGTGGCACTGCATGCTGGTTCTAAACTAGGACTTTCAGAGACCATTTCCTGAGTAATTTTTTCTTTGTGTTATTATCGACTGGTTTTACAGCCATCATCAATTGTTGTTTAAGATAAGGACAGAGGATGGAAAGGGAAACATGATCTCAACCAGACTTACTATTGAAGGGCATGGGTGGGAATGATCTGGGGAGGAGGTTGGGTCAGGGGCACACTCAGGTATCATTTCAGTACTGAGCAAAGTTGTTGCAGTAGTATCGAACAGGGTCCGATAAGCTTTTTGTGAATCTTGGTCGTAATCCGTTGATTTTGATGCAGTTTTGGTTCACATTAAGTGAAGAAAGGAGGCATTTTCCAGGCCACAGGAGAACGTCCGCCCGTCTACTCTGGCCAGTCTGGACATCAACAAGACTGATATTTTGTAAAGCAAGCAATTTTCGAAGCAGCTCAGTGATTCCCTTGAAATATGGAATAGTTAAGAATTTTTTTTAGTATCGTTAAATTTTGGTTTAAAAACTCAGTTGTGATCTACCTATAAATAACAGGGATAAGATAATATGCACAACACGAAACGTAAATGTATCTTATAATATCAAAGTTAAGAGCTTACGTACCTTAATTTTTCAAGGAAAATCTTTAAAACATTAAAAGAAAAGACAGAACACCTCAATGACCACGGCAACCATTTCCTGAGATGATCTGTTTCTGTTTTTTTTTTAACCATTTAAGCTTTTCGTTTGAAAACTGAACCAATGACTTCTGTCAGCGTCAAAGTGTAAGGTACTTTTAATTATCGTTTAATGCATTGTACCTCAGATAATGTTTGTAGCTTATCGTGTATAACGCAATTTTTTCATTACACAAACAAAGGAGAAACCCGCTTTCTGTCTAGTGGTTATGTAGTTTTGTTGTCAAAAGTAATTTGTTGGTGGTGTGGGCCGTGATGGCGTTAGGACTGAATTGTTTGGAGGGGGGGGAGCACTAGGGGGGAAATCTGGAAACAGGGTGAGCCAGGGACTTTTTTTCAAGGCAGCCGCATTAGGCACTTTTATTCAATTTAATTCAACTTAAACGTAACATAAGCTTCAATGCTGTCCAATTTTTTGTAAAATATGCCCCATAAAGAAACAAAATAAATTATTCCAAAGTTGCTACAAGAAAAATATATATTTAAATTTAAAAAATAATTAAAAACTCAGTTTATTCATTAGATGTCAAGTTTAGTCTGCAATTTTATTTTTTAGTTTTTGTTCTGGTGGTGATCTGACTGTTAAGGTCAGGAGGACCAGTGGGGAGACCAAGAAATATTTGGGGGATCATGGCCCACCCTGGCCCACCCCTAGTGCCATCACTGGGTGTGGGAAAATGGTTCATCTTTGTTTTAGACGACATTCGTTTTACACAAGTGGTCCACAAAAGCGTTAAACTGAATAGAGCTTGTATCATGTGTAGGCTTCCGTTAAGTCAGGAAGTTTTACATTACGTGTTTAAATGATAATTACTGTAGTCTCCAAAAAAAAGCAGTAGTCATCTATAGATTCTTCCACGGGGATTCTTCTTTGAAATAAAGCATGCAATACAAATATTAAACCCTAAAGACGTAAACATTAAAAAAAAATCACACATTTCGATGTCCAAACCTGCATCATTATCAATCAAAAGTAAAACCAAGAACTATTATCAAAACATTTAAAAGTATGATTTTTTTTATTAATTAGCTCAATTGCATTTGTTATATAAATAAAGAATGTGCATTATGGAAAATGTTGTAGCAAAAATAATTTTACGATTCTAATAAATTGCTTGACTTGTGCATTAGTGTAGAAAAAATTTGTATAAAAACTGATTTGACAACTGATACTGAAGCTGATATTAAAAATTTTCAAAATACAAATAATTGTACAAATCATGACTATTAGAAAATATAAGAATATTTTAAAATGCAAAATTCCTCGGACCTAATGTTAATTGCAACTAGACATTTTTTAATGATATTAATAGCTTAATAATCGTTTGCGAAAAGTAATACCAATTTTCTACAATGTACGAAACTTGTTCATAATCAAACTTGAGAGCTTACATACCTTAACTTTTTAAGGAAAAACTTTAAAACATTAAAAGAGAAGACAGGACATCTTAACTCATGGTCTCCATGATCACGGTAACTATTTCCTTAGACAATCTGTTCCTGTTTTTTTGTTACCGTTTTAAGCTTTCGTTTGAAAATGAACCAGTGTAAGGTACTTTTAATTATCGTTTAATCCATTGTACCTCAGACGATGTTTTTAGCTTATCTGGTATAACGAAATTTGTTCATTACACACACAAAATAGAAACCAGCATTCTCTGTAGTGGTTATGTAATATTGTTGTCAAGAAGTAATTTGTTGGTGGTGTGGGCAGTGATGGCGTTAGGACTGTATGGTTCGGAGAGGCCAGCAGGGGGCACATCTGGAAACAGAGCGGGCCAGACACTTTTTTCAAGGCAGCCACATTAGGTACTTTTATTCCATTTAATTCAACTTAAACGTAACACAAGCTTCAATGCAGTCCAATTTTTTTGTAAAATATGCCCCATAAACAAACTAAATAAATTATTTCAAAGTTTCTAAAAAATATATTTAAATAAATAAAAAAAATAAAGCTCTGTTTATTCAATTGATGTCAATTTTAGCCTACAATTTTTTTCTGTTGGTGATCTGGCTGTAGGGGTCATTGGAACAAGTGGGGGAGGGCGTGATATATTTGGACGATCATGGTCCACAATGCGTGTAATTAACAATACTGGTTTAGAGCTTTTTACCCATTTTCTGTCATAATTTAAAATCATACGATGGACATCTAATCGTCAGAAGTTTGTCTTATTTTAAAGATAAGAATATTTCTGTCATTCCTCAAAATACTGAAAAGTTCTCCTGGATATAAGTTGGTAATTACAGATTTTTAAACAGTTTTCAGTTCTTGTCCACTTCATTGAGTACTTTGGTAGGCACCATAACTGATTTTCCAATAATGAGGAAAATTGTCTCCGATACTCACGCTTTGTTGACCAGGAAGGGTGTGTATCTTTACATTTATTGTGATTCTTTTCAATTCGGATTTAAGTAATACTCACAATAGCGATGATGAGTATTCGTACGCTGGTACAGTTTGGAGGGAAACAAATTGTAAGACTCTAGGTCAGTATCATGACATGTACGTTTTGGCTAATTCTGCACTTTTGGCTGACGTGTTCGAACAATTCAGGGCCCTTAGTCTCAAACAATACAACTTAGACCCGTGTCATTTTTAAACCCTACCTGGTCTGAGTTGGGAAGCGGCACTTAAAATGACTGGTGAACGTTTAGAATTGTTGCAGGATGTAACAATGTACAATTACTTCACAGTAGCCATACTAGGAGGAGTTAGCATAATTTCTAAATGCTGCGCTTGTGCCAATAATCCATTAGTGTCAAATTACAATCCCGAAGTTGAACGCAGTTACCTCATGTACATCGATGCCAATAATTTGTACGGCTTTTGTTTGATCATGCTGTTACATTATTCAGGCTTGGTATGGTTTACAGAATAAGAGCTCACTGTACTCGATTTTAATTCTTTGCCTCTTTGCATACTTAAGGGTAATCTTGAATATCCAAATGAATTGCACGACTCACATAGTGACTATCCTTTGTCTCCCGAACATCTAATCGCTTGATAACCGAAGATATGTTGTCTCTCTTTACGAGTAAACAAGGTGCTATACAAGGAACTTACGTTCCGGGTCAAAAATTAGTTCCTTATTTGATGGAACATAAGGAGTAGATTTGTTACTACAAAAATTTAATGTATTACGTTTTGAAAGGCCTCAAAATTACGAAAATTCATTCCAGCATTAAATTTACTGAGAAAGCTTGGTTAGCTCTTTATATTATTTTAACAGCATGAAACAAAATGAGGCAAAGAGTGAATTCGGAGCGTTCATTCTACAAACTTTGTAATAATTCGAACTTGGTAAAGTCATAGAAAATGTAAGGCGATACATACATGTGAAAGGGAGTACTAACGTTAAAAAGTTTCTCAAGTTGATAAGCAAACAAGCCTACGGTCGAGTATTTCGCTCTTTTAGGCGATGACTTGATGCTTTTCAAAATACGTAAACAAACTAACTTTGAACAAGCCTGTTTTTCTTTGCTGTGCTGTTTTGGAATTGAATAAATTGGTCATGTATTCCCACCACTATGACTACATGTTAGACAAATGTGGTAAGAATTGTAGATTGTTGGGAAGCGACACTATCAGTTTTTTTTACGAAATCAGAAATGACGATGTGTATGCTGACATGGATCAATCTTTACATCTTTTGACACTAGCTCCTACCCTATGAGCCATCCCTTGTATTGTACCGATAACAAGGCTAAACCTGGAGTTTTCGAGGATGATGCAATTTATTGCCTACAGAGTTGTTCATTGGTTTGAAGAGTAACTTGTATTGTTACACTTGTAACAATAATATCAAGAAAGTGGGAGATTGTTAATTACAGGGTATTGCTACGTACAATCATTACAATAGGTGTCTACATCGTCATTAGTATTATAGTTTTGAACAATCTAGTATCGGGTCATATTTCCACGAAGTTTACAGTATTATACAAACTAAATTGGCATTAACTATTTCTGATACAAAAATGTTCGTAGATAGTACTGGTTTGGATTCTGTTGCCTATGGTCATTACATGTTACGAGGCAACCAATAAGTATTTTTTTTTCACGGAATATGACAATTATGATTACTTTTGTACGAAAACTTTTTAGTCACGTTCCGAATTAAGATACTCTTTGTTTGTAATTTTTTTGATTTTGGTTTATTTAGCATGCTTTTGTATTTCAAAGTTTTGTTTAACTTTACTGATCGTAGGTTTTTATTTATTATTGGATGAGAGTAATTTTCTAGTTGTAATAAATGCTAACTGATGCATATATTAGCTTGTCTCACTGTGTCTAACTTTTAATTCTTAGCTAACACATATTAAGCATGGATCTACATGATGATGAGGTAGTTGACGATGGGGATTTGACTAAAATTGAACAAGCTATTTACTCCGCAGTACCTGAAATATAGAAGTTTTATATTTCACATCAAATACAACATATACATTCACGTAAAGATATACTAGGCTGGACTAAGAATGGAGAACTCATTTTAATGGAAAAATAATTACTGGGAGCGATATTGTTTAACTTATGGTTCGCTTCTGTCCATCAAATAGAAGGGAGCCTAAACCTTTTGGATTTAACGAGTTATTATTGGGACTGTTTAAAATTTAGCCAGTATATTTTACACATGGAACGTGATCTCCTATATGAACGAATGTGAGGCGAATCGATTCATTTGGAGTGTCACTTTTGTCATGGATGCTTATCGATTGTTACTTGTTTCAGTGAGACATCCTTGGTTTTTCAAGACATTTTTGTTACTATTTTTACTCCTTAATTCAGTACTGTTGACTAGATGTTATACATATTTCACACCAGGCAACCTAGGAGTTCTGATTCGTGTAATCGATTTGTTCCTTTGAAGAAGTTCTGAAATGTAAAATTTCATCTAATTTTCTTTTGTTTTCTTTGTGTGATAATACTAGTGTGTTTGCTTACATAGAACGAAATGGTACAAGCATTCTTTTTTTCCTATGATGAATTTGAGATCAGGTACATACATGCCAAGTCGATACTTGCAATGTAATTTGTTCATGTGACCATAAATAAACAGTTTGTTGTGGTTTGAAGAGTTTCAGAGTCTATTTCTTTCCTGATATCTCTAATACCTATTGGGGTCTCAGCGAGTTGAAGTACTTTCTTGTGTTTTCATTACGAGAGAAGGGTAAGGAAGGGTAAATGGTGTGACAGGGGGTAAGAAGGGTTACTGAGGGTAAAAAACAAACAAAAATGCATTTTATGATGTCATTTCCGGTTTTTTGACATATTTTCCGATTTGTGACGTCATAAATTTACGATGGTAGATCCAAGCTGGTGGCACTTGCGGTGTTATTGCGTACACCTTCTTAGGCCGGAAATGACAACAAAAACCAGAAATGATGTCAAAAAACTAGGAAAACGTCATATCCAAGATGGAGGCAGTCACGTGACTGGCATGGTACGTATGGTTTCCTTACTACTTCTGATTGTTAAAAGATTGATTGATTGTCTATGGGCCAAGACCTCATAATACAATTTGAAGACCAAACCAAATTAAAGATATTTTCAGATATCGTCGACCGATTTTACATTTGAATACACCATTTTCAACATATTTTCACTACCTTTCAAATGGTCGAGAGTTCAAGCAGTTCTCTCTTATTGTTTAGAATTACAAGGCAAAGTTAAAAATTTTATTGGGAGATTTGGTATCGGTATTCGAGTCAGGATTTGGCAATGGCCAGTTTCGTGTAGTTATCGGGTCAGGTAGAAAAAAAGGTTATCGGCCCAGCCATAATATTTTTGTCATGTTGAGGTTAAATTCCAACGTGCCCGAAATTCAAACTGTGGAAAATATAAGGGAAAGATGCAAGGATAAAGAATAACTAAAAGTTAAAGGAAGAGTATCCATATTCACAGAGAGAAAGATGCATCAATAACTTTTTCATGATACTCTCCAGCAAAGCAACTAGCGACCTTGGGCACCTTTGCCTGGTGGAATGATGTCACTACTTTCAAAAACTTAACCTTTTTACCCAAACATCCAAACAACAAAAAAAGTGGAGCCCGCTCCATTATGTCAACAGTGAAAATAACGACGGCCCAAGTTATGTGTTATGTATTTATGTGTGTTCTTTATTTTTAACTATATTATGAACTGGTTGTAATATATTTTGATTTTTCGTTATGTAAATTCAGCCGTTGCATCATCAAACCTATGAAACCCTATGTGTGCATGTGTGAGAGACTTATTTGAGAATTCTTTTGGACCTGACCTCTTTTGTAGTGGACTACTCCTGGACACATGCACTCGGCGATGGGAAGACGTGGACTCTATACGCTGTCATTTTGCATAAATTTGGACTTGGATGGTTTTACACATCACTCCCTTACAACGCTCCCAATAGGAGGGTGATGGTGGTCAAAACCGAAGCTGAACAAATATTATTTCCTTCAAATTCACCAGTGCTCAATTTCAACAGCTCAAAAAACTAGTGTTGGTAAATTTCTGCAATCCATCGTCTTGTTTCAGGCAAGTTAAAGTAACATGTTGTAAACTGAACTCCTTAATATAGTACTTCTCAAATCATGTTCAATCTTACCTTCGCATATTCAATGAGAAGTCTTTGTAAACGCAATCGAGTTCACCATTATACAATAAGAAATGTAAACCTTGAATTTAATCTGGCGAGAGTGGTGTGATTTAAACTTATGAGTGTTAATCAGTTTCTCGAGCGAGCCCAAACTTAAATTTCATATCTCTCCCTCATGATTACAGGGACTATTCCTCTACATTACTTTAACCATCCCGTCCAAAATCCGTCAACCCTAAGTGAGTCCACCCGAACGACACCTCAAGACTGGAACGTTAGGATGTCAGGGATGGGAACAATTCCACAAAAAAAATATTTTGAATCCTTCAAATGGGGGTCTACGAAATGAGAAATTCCCTTGTGGCATATTTTATTTGGGCTTATTTTTTTGCAAAATGGGACACGGCGAAATGGGTATACGCTCCAAAGAGAAAGGAGATGTAAAATTGCCCAATTAATTAAGATATCATACTCGAATGCTCCCTAAATGCAGAAAGGATTTATTTATTTTTTAAACAAGATAAAAAGTGCCATGATGGGGCTTTTTTGGTGTAGTCAAGCTTCTCCCTTAAATCCACCACTGGACGTAGAGGGTCAGTTTTGCTGGGGTTGCCCTACAATCTTTTACACGTTTGTTTTATATGCGTAGCTAATTTCAGTGACGAATATTTATTTACTTTATTAAACAAGTTTTTTTTCATTTGGTATCATTTGTCTGCCCAATTTCAGTGACAAATATTTACTTTAATTCTTGGTCGTATTTTACATAACTAAATGCAATTGTTCATAAGCATTAAGTTAAAATTAGCCATTTGAAAGCATTGCACATTATCCTATTTTTACCAATACAAACAAAGTTGTAAATACTAGAACGAAGGGTTCCAGGCAGGGTTTCAGGAAGGAAAGGTTCCAGGTTGAATAAATAATAGGTATAGCCATCCTTTTTCTAACAATGGGGCACAGTAAGTGATTTATTGGATAGTTTTTTCGTACGAGGAGCCAGAAGATTTTCTGGCCCGAGTAAATAAAAACTATCCAATAAATCACTTACTGTACCCCATTGTTGAAAAAAGGTTGGCTATAAGTTTCTTATTATCATACTAAAAGGTTGTTTTTGACGTTTGATCGTGTTTATTTACGGCCATTAATGGTACTGAAATTGGTTTAGCATGGCTTGACTTTTCATTATTACAATGGTGGGAAGACAAGCAACAATGAAACAGCACACGCATCTCCACCCACGTATTCGCACACTCGTCTATTGTTGTCCGGTTGTCCCTCCGATTTCCCTGGGCTTTGATCGTTTTTTGATGTTTGCATTTGTATTATGGCTAAATTCAGTGTTTCGTTGGGCGTTGATGCTACTGTTTGACGACGATGAAGATGAAGTTTTCAGCCAGGCTTTGGCTGAAGTGAAAGGTGAACCAGTTTTAAGAAACCAGGGTCAATCTCTCGGTAAGAATGCAAACATTAGGTTGCATTGTTGTAACTATACATTTTTACTTACAGTGGTGTTGCAATAAGTATACAAGTATACTTATTGCAACAATAGGTTGCATTGTTGTACTACTGTTACCATTATTGTAAGAATCCAATACGA
This sequence comes from Lithobius niger, assembly GCA_023313725.1. NCBI lineage: Eukaryota > Metazoa > Arthropoda > Chilopoda > Lithobiomorpha > Lithobiidae > Lithobius > Lithobius niger. Next base: position 35,063 of record JAHWFP010023511.1, read on the forward strand.
GATTAATAAGAACTGTTTACAACAATGAACACAGCAAAAGTATGGTAATAAGTCGACTGCTGGTACATGATCTGTCAGGACAAATTTGGAAAAATGGCACTTAAGCATCTTAGGCATATATTACACATTTGTGGAAGAAGCACTTTCTTAGGTGGGGAAGAATGCAATGAGGATTTGCCCTACACATGCACCCATACTTCATTACATTGCTGTGTGGAGACGTGCACATAACATAAGCTAATGATTCTGGATCTCACGGCCATTGAAATTTGATACTGTTTTTATTTTCATGTCTCTTTCCATTACTTATAGACGTCACAGATCGAACTTTTTTAGAGCTACTTGTTTTAACTGACATCGTTGCCATTGTGCTACAAAGCATTGCATAGTAGACTGGAAAAGCAGGTTTTCATACGATTTGCATGCTACAACACCTACCAGCCATTCAGATAACTATCAGCACTATGCAAGTCCAATAAAAATGTAGCCTAAAAAATTTTAAAAATAAAAAATTTACAGTGTTTTGGGGATTATGACTCCTCGATATCAAGGCAGTTGATCAGTTACAATAATTACCAATACAGTTTAAGCATGTTGCCTTCAAGGCACAAACAATTCAATATTAAAACAAATAATACTAAATAGTAAAGGTAGAGATATTCAATAGAAAAACATTTTGCAGGGTGAATTCATCATCTTTGGCTCCCTAATGCTGTCCTATTCAGGCCAGGAAAGCTTAGGCTCTTTTGTTCAATCTATTTATTTATTTTTAACATTGAATTGTCTGTGCATTAGAGAGCAACATGCTTAAACTCTGTTGATAATTTTAGTTATTTTATGGTGCCTTCTGCTGACTGCCTTGCACTTGATTAAGGGATGCACTGATTACCAAATCATTGTATAAATTTTAAAGTTCGTGCACCTTTTAGGCTACATTTTTATTTGACACCTGGTAACAGTGCACTGACCTAATCCTTTAAAAACCTTGGTTGGGGGGGGGGGGGGGGGAGATGGTTAACTGGAAAACCGATGGCATGTTCCCCGAAGTTGGTTCTTTCATTTCGTATTTTTTTATATAATTTATTTTGGAATTGTTTTGCAATGAGGAGAGCAAATAAAAGCAGTTCAGAAATATTTAGCTCCACAATAAATTGCCTTGTTTACAATAAGGTGAAAGGCATCTTTCTTTTTTCAAATTAGTTTTTATTAGTTTTGGGGTGCTCTTGAGTGGGATAATAGGTGTGGAGGAATTTACCCTGGTAAATTTTCCCCAGTCTCAGTTCCTCCACAATCAGGGAAAAAATTCAAGACACTTTAACACTAACTGCAACATTTAGTTTACATCTAGTTTACATTTTTTTATAACAATAACTGTCTCCACGACAACAGTACCTTTTCATTGAGATGATCATTGTTGCTTTACTCAGCACTACAATTCGGCTAGTGTTAATACTTCATTAACTTTTCCATGACGTAATTCTTTTTTTTTTCTCTAAAACCCAACACTGATGTAGGAGGTTGTGTTGAAGGTAATCTCCAACTGCCGCCATTTTGTCGCCCTTTTAGGCCTAAAGTTTACTTTTACCCACCCTAATATAATCGAATCTAGAGGGAGTTCATCTATGCTGCACTCGTATAGACCTTCACAAAATGGGCTAAATATTCATAAATAGTTACCATCAACATTTTTTAAAATGGTACATGACAGTTTGCACGTTACATGCTTTAGAAACGTTACGTAAATATTTAAAAATGCAGTGTCTTTTTTAAAGTTAAATGGTACTGACAGTTTTAAAGTTAAAATGTAATTTAACGTTAAAGAAATATATAAGTTGCAGGATGCTTTGACCGAAGAAAAATTTGCATAAGTATAAGTTACACGATATCTATCACATTCCAGTAATCTTTAACTCCATCACATTAATGCTGTACGTAAAAGTTAATCAGCCAGAAGAAAGAATAAAAAATTCAGTATGAAAATAGAAGTTACAAAACCTTCGTAACTTTGAATGTAACTTTGAAATCTTTAAATTTGGGTAATTTAACTCTTACGTAGTTGGTGTAACTGTTAAGTCATTGAAGTCAAAGTTGCCATCAAAGTTACCTTTTTATTACCGTAGACGGGGAGACTGAATGACTTATCGAGGGGGAGCCAATGCTTAACAAGAAATTAACTTGGTATGATCACACTGAAATATTTAAACAAAAGCAAATGGGGAAAGGATCAGTCATGCTATACTTTTGCACCACGCTGTATAATTGATGTTATACCACAACTCATTCGAGAGTATTATCATTAATTCTGCATACAAAAACATAAAATATACATACAAATATTCAACACCTACAAGAAAAGAAATTCCACTCTTTCTTATTTTTTCCAACAAATCAAAAATGCATACAATTAACCCACAAGACCAACCGTGAGATGGCTGATGTAGTTCAATGTCACCAACACGAAACATGCAGAAGGGGGAGAGAGGTAACCAAACTTAATTCAGCAATCTCCGATGTGATATACCCATGACCTCTTCACACTCCAAACCTCAAAAATTAGGGAAAACCTAACAAGATATAGTGCAATTTTTATGGATTTGGCACTGCTATATGTTAACTTTCGGGAAAAAAACGAAGGAGGTAATGTTATTCTTGTGTATTTGGCATTGCTATATTTCAACTTTCGGGAAAAAACTAAGGGATGTAATGTTATTTGTGTGCATTTGGCACTGCTACATTTCAACTTTCGGGAAAAAAACCAAAGGATATAATGTTATTCTTGTGCATTTGGCACTGCTATGTTTCAACTTTCATGTAAAGGAAACCTTTTCCAATTTTGTGGAAAAAGCACCGCACGTTTCTGGAAAGCTAAGAAAAAAACCTGTATCTGTATCCCGTATTGCTGCGATAATTTCGTTTGGTACGGCGCCTTCTCTGCCGGACATCATGAAGACATGCAGTGAAACTACTACGATTAATTTGTCTGAAAGATAACTCCTGCTCTAGTGGTCCGATTTTCATTCTGTTTTTGCTTTGAAATTTGCTTACAGGTCTTTACAACTTTCCAATTTACACCACTATTCTACGACGTGTAGTTCAAAATTTAGCATCGTGATGACCTTGAACGACCATTCCAAGGTAATTTAAACTAGTTTCATTACATGTCGCCTGACCCGTAGTATATGCATGTACATTTTCGTGATTCTCTTCTTAGTATATTTGGAATGGCTTCTCCAGACTTTTGCACCACCCTGTATATTTTAACAAGGATCAGTCATGCTATATGAGGGCTCTTATTTATACTTCACCTGTTTGAGATGGGAAAAAAGAAGGAGGACGAGTGGGTTTGATTGTGGGTGGAAGGAAGGAGTCAGGATTCAGTCCAGCTATGAAAGGCAGGCACGGGAGTTGAGGTGACAGGAGATGACGGCGAGCGAATTTCAATGTCCAGGATTGGATATTGAACTCGTAATGTACATACCAAAGGAGGCACAAACCATTCTTTTTCATCTGTATTAAAATCCCGCACGACGGGCGTGTGATCTTCTTTGTGATGGTTTTCAGCACTACCAAGATTACATGTGAATATAAAACGTTATTTTCTGTTCCATTGATTCGACCCATGCTGTTATGCTTGTGTATAGTGAATAGAATTCCTAGAGAAGAGTATTTGCGTTTAACTGGGATGCAGCTGGTCTGTTTAATGATAATTATGTGAAATGAACACTTCAGAGCACATTTAACCGTTTTGTGGTGGCAATATTTTTTTAGGCATCAAAATATGTTTTTAGACATATTTTATTACTACTATTATTATATCGGGAATTGAATTTTAATACTTATGATGCAAACTGGATTTTGTTAAGAAACTGCATGTTCTGGTTTGGCCGTAAAAGTTAACTTTATTTGAGTGCATTTTAGGTGATGTGGGTTTTTCCATTTGTTTGCTGTAATACTTTATCTTTTAAATGCCTTTTTTAAAATATCTTAAATGGGATTAAGGGGATTGAGGCTTAATAGCACGTCGACAGCCATGTCATAAGCACCAACTACAGTCACAGTGCAGTGGTCCGGGAGAGTAAGTGATGGTAAGTTAGCAATGATTACTAATGTGGACCTTTTCTCCCTGAATCCATTTTTTTGATGAAGTCCTCGTGAATTCAGCAGCCCCGAATGGTGGCCTAATGCTCAAAGATTATAAAATGGGATATGAGAATTAATTACTTCAGCGAGTAACCTATTTGTTAGCGTCTGTTGCTGTGTGAGCTGATAATTTATGTGTCGATGTTCTGAGTGTTTCATGTACACTGGTTCAATTAATTTTTGGTTAGAATAATTAATTATTTCGTGAAGTTTATTGTACAATGATAAATCCTGAATACATGTTAAATTATGTTTGTTTTTCATAAATACTGATTTGGTATTCTTGTGGTAAAGCACAATAACACAATAGTAATTTGGGGCAAAAAATTGGGCCTTCCTTTGAACCCATCCCATCAAGATAGTTCTTGGCCCTCTCGTACCCCTCCTTCCTCCACCCCCAACTTTCCAGGGATTTGACGAGAATCATTGTAACCCTTAGACAAATGAACAGAACCGTCAATGTGTTGAAATTAAAAGTAGTTCGCATTCACCCCCAGGAGGCAATAACTCACCCTGGGGGAAAAGTTCCGACATATCGGGGCCTGTTCACAGTGTCCAGGCTTTCCCAGAACCTCTTGCATTTTTGAGAGGAAATAGGACAGCTTTTAGATTGGGAGTGGGTGTGGGTTGATGGAAAGCGCCAGGACTAGTTTGCTCCGTCATTGGGGCGGGGAGGGGCAATTAGCCATGACAACGAAAAAGAACTGACAATACGGCTTAAGTGAAGACTGAGCAGAGTGGCAAGACTCGTCAGCGGAAATTACAGCAGCGATACTTGTACTAGCATTATTTTTTATACTATTAGCCATATCATTCGCTTCACTCACTCTACTTGTATCGATCCATACTTCCTGTAGGCTTTCTATAGTTTTTTTGATCTCAGAGAATCACAAAAGAGATGTACTGATTATTTGGACACAAGCTAATTGCAATTGTTGCTCACAGTTCGTTCATCACATCCGTCAGCATAGGCCGTGGGCCGACGGCTGTATCGTGCAAGTTCGTTATACCGAACTGGGAGATACTTTGTTTTATGATTAAAGGCTTTTAAATAATAAATAATTATAAATATAATAAATAAATAATTAAACTAAGCAAAATCAACAATGTTCTGGACGGAATTCTTGCACTATATTTAGCAATAATGAAACTTGATGGCCCTATTTACCTGTCGCCCAACCGAAGCCAAGCCAGCCGCCGCTCTGCTGCTCGACCAATCATATGAGCCGTTATGCTTAGCGCGCATTTTCTACCAATCAGAGAGTGCGTGATTAAGTCCGCTCGTCACGTCGTCGATCAGCCATGGCCTCGACCATGTGGTGTTGTTTACATCCCGTTGATGAGTTCGAACGCAATTTACCCTTTTCTAACTCAAGTTGGGCAAAAGTTAAGTTTTGTGCAGACAAATAGTATACTCTGGACGGACCAGAACTAGAGATTGCACTGAAATTAATGACGATGTGCGTGGAAGCTACGTCTAACTTGCCTGCCTGCGATACCGGCTATCATCGTAAGTGTTACATGAAGTTGACTGATAAAACAAGAACAGTTGCTGCAGAAAAACGGCTTGCACGAGGGTCTGCATATGGAAGCAGTCAACCAGCCGAAGTTGGAGAAAGATTGCAGTTTGCCAACAAAGATTTAGAAATTTCTACAAAACGTGCAATGAGAAGTGCCACCAAAGTATGCTGCACTGTCGTCCTAGCGCTGCAGTCCTCCCAGCTGTGTGTATTATTTGTAGAACAGACAAGTACGTAATAGAAAGACACAACAGAAAAAGAAAAAAAGAAAAACTGATTCCGTGCCAGACACATAAAAATAGCTTGGTGCAGGCTACCACTGTAAAGAAAGATGAAAACCTTCTTATGCAAATTCGTGGTTTGGTTGCTATAGAAATTCGGTATCATTCGTCATGTTACAAACAATCGTATCAAAAACCAAAACTGGTAAAAGGGGCCGCCAAGTTCCGAATGGTTCGGCCGTTCAAAGGAGTGATATCAACACACCAAAACATTCGCCAAGTTAATCGCACCGCTTAATAATTCGAAGGGTAAATGAAAACTAGAACATTGCTACTTTCGGTAGCAATGTTTCAGTTTTCCTTTAACGTCCAAAGTATTATTCGGTGCGATTAAGTTGGCGAATGTTTTGGTGTGTTGATATCACTCCTTTGAAGGGGGGGGGGATTGAGGCTTAATGGCGCGTCGACAACTTGGTCATTAGCGCCAACCTCAGTCACAGTGCAGCGGTCCGGGTTGCCACTGCACCACACATTACAGAGATGTTATTCAAACCCCTAATCTAAACCTTGTCATACATCTGTACCTCCTGCAAAAATTGAAAAACACCAGACAGGAGGACAGACAATGTCATGCGGAAGATGGAAACGACGATGAACACCATCAAGATGGCGACAATCAACAAGTAAGTGCCGGACCGTAAGTGGCCGTCAACACCAATAACATTCAGGAGGGTCTACCCCCCCGCAAAAACGAAATAGTGAGTAAGTCGGGTTTGACCAATTCGCAAACGGGCCAACACAACCTCCTCACGGCGACTGCGGCGACACGCCGAGTGCCACTCCTCGACAGTGCCTTTAATGGCCCGTAATTTATTACCATCCTGTCTGTCCCACAAGGTTTGCCAAAAAGCATGTAACCTCAGATGCAGAGTTGGAAAGGCATCTGAGGGAACAAGGCTGAGATCCCTACCGATAGGGCCAGAAAGGGCCCCTTTCGCAGCAGAATCAGCTTGTTCATTTCCTGCTATCCCAACATGGCCCGGGATCCAGCAGAAAAGCACGGTTTTCTGCTGGCCAGGCAAGCGGGAAAGCAAAGCTTGGACACGTTGTGTCAAGGGGTTCCGAGGATTATAATTCGCCAAGGACTCCAGGGCACTCATGGAATCACTAAAGATAATGAAATGCGTGCCCTGAAGGTCAAGGATCCATTCCACCGCCAAACCAAGAGCCAGAAGCTCTGCAGAGAACACAGAATAGCCTGATGGAGGGCGATGGGCAACCGTTACTCCCTTACACACACAAGCACACGCCACGCCAACGTCTGACTTCGACCCATCGGTAAACAGGCACTGATAACCGGCGTACTGAGAACTCAGCCGCCGGAACTCCTGTAAGTACCTTGCTGGTAGAGTGGAACCCTTCGGGAGGGACGCCAGAGCAAAAATGAAACTGCCACCTGGGACAAGCCAAGGGGCAACTGGCATTCTCCCAAGCCTCAAGACGCAGGGCATTTCAAAGGCTATCTCCTGACAGGACTGCTGGAGCCTATCGCTATAATCACCCTTACCCACCCTGCGTCTACCGACTCGCAAGTCTGGTCCAAAAACCATGGGCCAAGAAGGACAGGATTGCACAGCACGCAAACGCACAGCATACTGAATGGCAAGCTGTCGCCGACGAATGGCCAAAGGTGGCTCCGAGGCCTCAGCATAGAGGCTGACCACTGGAGAAGTTCGAAATGCCCCAGTTGCCACACACAGGCCACTGTGATGCACAGTGTCCAACATCTGGAGACTGGAGTCACTAGCCGAATCATAGACCATACACGCATATTCAAGTTTGCTGCGGACAAGGGCTCGGTAGAGGCGCAACATGGCAGCGCGATCGGCACCCCATGAAGTGCCCGACAGGACCCGCAAGATGTTAAGCGCCCGCAAAGCCTTGTCTTTAAGCTGACGTAAGTGTGGAAGCCAAGACAACCTGGAATCGAACACCAGACCCAGGAAACGTGCCTGTGGGACAACAGGAATTTGTGCATGTCCCAAGTACAGGCAAGGATCCGGGTGCAGTGTTCATTGGCGGCAAAAGTGGATGCACACAGTCTTGTCCGGAGAAAACCGGAAACCATTACTTACCGCCCAGGTCTGGACTTTGTTAATTGCCAGCTGTAGCTGCCGCTCGCAGGTCTGCATGCGAGCTGCCCGAAAGCGCAGACCGAAGTCATCGACAAACAATGGCTGGGGAACAGCAGCTTGCTGAGCAATGGGTTTTATCCCTATAGCAAACAAGATGACACTAAGAACACCTCCTTGAGGCACACCATTCTCCAAGACAAACGGGCGGGAAAGAGTCGCCCCGACACGAACGCGAAAAGTACGGCCTGAGAGGTAAGCAGAAACCAATAGTAGCATCTGTCCCCTCAAGCCATAGTTATAGAGATTACGGAGAATCCCATAACGCCACGTCGTATCATACGCCTTCTCCAAGTCAAAGAAAACCTGAACCAGATGTTGACACAAGCGAAAAGCCTCCCTCACATCCGATTCAAGGGCAACCAGATGATCGATGGTTGACCGAAACTGTCGAAAGCCGCACTGGGACGCAGATAAGTATCCCTGTGATTCCAGCACCCAGATAAACCTCTCACCGACCATCCGTTCCATAAGTTTACAGACACAGTTAGTCAGAGCGATTGGGCGATAACTGGCAGGAGCAGTAGGGTCTTTGCCCGGTTTCACAATCGGGATGACCACTGCTGTCCTCCACGCTGCCGGAACAGAGCCTTCTGCCCACACACGGTTGAACATCTCCAGCAAGAACTGCTGGGAGACAAAAGGCAGATGTTTCAACAGCTGATAGTGAACATCATCAGGCCCTGGGGCAGAGTCATGCGACTTGGACAAAGCTGAAACAAATTCCTGCCTGGTGAACGGTAAATTGTACCCCTCTAGCCCGTCGGAGCGAAAGTCTAGAGGGTGAGCCTCTTCACTACGCTTTATTCTGAGGAAACCAGGATCATAATGGTTATCACTCGAGACCTGCGCAAACGCAGATGCAAGACAGTCGGCGATATCTGACACAGAAGAGATCACGGTATTCGCCACCTTCAGCTGTGAAACCGGGGAAGGCACGGTCTTCCCCGAGATCTGGCCCACCTTCCGCCACACCTGCTGAGAAGGCGTGAAGCACGTGATCGACGAAACATAAACTGCCCACGAAGCACGTCTAGCCTCACGGATGACAAACCTAGCACGGGCACGACAGCGCTTAAAGGCTACAAAGTTGTCAGCAGTTGGGCTGACTGTAAATGCACGCAACGCTCGCCGGCGGGCCTGAATGGCCTGCCCGCAAGCAGGTGTCCACCACGGAACAGGAACCCGCCGCGGCTGAGTGGACGTACGCGGGATAGTAGCATGAGCAGCAGCAAGGACCACGTCAGCGAAATGAGTGGAAAGTTCATCCACATCAGAAAAGTCCTCAACCGCACGCTGAAATACAGCAGCCTCAGCAAAAGCTGACCATTCAGCACGTTTAAGCGCCCACCGGGCTGGCCTGGAAGCCACAGAACCCCCTTGTGTTGTGGACAACACAATGGGGAGGTGATCGCTTCCATGCAGATCGGCAGTGACACCCCAAGTGAAGTGAACTGGGATGGCCAGCGAGCAAAAGGCTAAGTCCACCGCTGACCAATTGCCCGTGGCCAGGTTACAGTGTGTCATGGCTCCATCGTTCAGGATGCAAACAGACCCCCTCTGCATCCACTCCTCAAGGATCCTCCCTTTGTTGTCTGTATGAGGTCCCCCCCACTGGACATGGTGGCTGTTAAAGTCGCCCAGCAACAGAAAAGGGGCAGGAAGCTGGCGGACCAGGTCCTCCAGGTCACCAACCCCAAAGACCTCATCCGGTGGCAAATAAGCAGAGGCACACTGGCATGCGGCTGAGAGTGTTGAACCAGCACTGCAACACCACCATGTGCACGTGGCACAGGGTCTGCATCCAGACGGTAGATAGAGTAACCCCGAACAATTGGATTATCCGACTCCTTAAAGCAAGTTTCCTGAAGGCAGCAGCACAGAGGTCGCCAATGCGACAAAAGCAGTCGCAGCTCTTCTGCAATGGTCCGATAACTTTGACAGTTCCACTGAACGATGGTATGCGCAGGCATTAGGGCGGGCTTAAGACCACATCATCCTCCTCAACTCCTCCTCTGGGCGATCCGAAAACATCTGAATCCTCACCCGAATCAAAAGATGGAGTGAGGTTCAGAACGAAGTTGTCCTCGGAAGGAGGAAAAAGTTCTGGAGAATTAGAACAGGAAATCTCTTCCTGCTCCATGGGCAGACTAGTATCACGATGTTGAGGGGACGCAATGGACCCCTCAGCAATCTGGCCGTTCAACGACCGTTTCACCGTCTCTCCCGGTGGCGTTGTCCTCACGGGTAGTGTTGAGACCTTACCAGCAGGAGCCTTCTTCTTCGACGTCTTCTGTAGCGCACTCCGGGCAGGCGGAGGCTTAGCCGAAGCCTTAACCTGCCTGGGAACAGTTAGAGCATCAGGAACAGTAACAGGAGCAGAAGCATCTGCAGGGTGAGCAGATGTCGACGGCACGGCAGCAACCGGGTCCGAAGGACCCAAAAGACCCTGCAAAGATGGATGTTGCTGGGTCAACAAATAACAAGCATGCCGACCGTCCTCGTCAAAGACCTGAGCTCAGCGCGCAAATCCGCTAAATCAGCAGACTCACTAACTGGGCCAGGCAATGGCGCACTGCACACCTGCGCAAAAGATCGTGTTATCGTCGGCGCCGATAGTTTAGCTTTCTTCCGGGCCTCCGAGTAGGAAAGCCCGTCCTTTACCTTCAATTCCTGAACACGACGTTCCTCGACATAAACACGGCAGTCCCGTGAAGAGGCCTGGTGCTGACCACCGCAGTTGACGCACCGCTCCGGGGCAGCACAATCAGTGCCCTCATGGGCTGCCTGAGCACAGCTAACACAGGTTGGCTTACCCTTACACGAAGCGCTGGTATGACCAAAGCGTTGACAGCGGTAACACCGCATTGGGTTCGAGACGTAACATCTGACCTTCAACCGCAGGTAACCGGCAATAATGTGCTGCGGTGCAACCGGCGAATCAAAGGTCAGGAAAAAAGTGTCAGTAGGCTGAGCACCAATGTCACCTTTTCGCGTCAAACGCCTAACGGCCGTAACTCCTTGTGACTTGATTTCGTCCAGGATGACATCATCACTGAGACCCCTCAAATCAAAGCACGTCATGACCCCCTTACTGCTATTCAAGGTACGATGCGGCTCCACACGCACCGGGCATAACCCCCAGTGCACTCGCCTTTAAAAGCCTCTTTGCCTGAGCATCGTCCGTAACCTCCACAAGGTATCCCCCAGCACGGAGCCGAGAGACACTGTTCGGATCTGAACCACAGATCCCTTTTAGCACCTTGTGGACAGCGAAAGGACCGAGTTGTGTAACATCTTGGCCCTCGCCTGTCACCACCAGGAACTTCGGGACTTGGTCCCGACTCTTACGAACGTCTGGTAACTGGGCACTAGGCCCAACCACCTCAGGTTTCCTCCTCTGGTGCTTCCCTCCTCAGCTGCTGTTGGGGTACAAGTTATTAAAATAACTCATGCCAACCAGAAAAATTCGAAACAAATGAAGAAATTTTTGAATTCTGGTCCTAACAAGGAAGCTTTAATCGAGTTCTGCTTTCAATTTTGGGAAACCTTAAGTGTGGAACTGTTTGAAGTGTTACAATATTGTTAGCACATCATAATTTATGCCACAGCTTTAGTGCCAGTGGCGAAAATGTGCTCTCTGAACAAAACCTATCAGAACTTAACTGCAACCATGAAGAAGATGACACTCGGTTGTTTCTGCACGCTGCGCATGCTTCCAACACTTTCGTTTGTGTATTAATAAAGAGCCTAAACACTGATGTGTTAGTGCTTGCTGTAGCATTAGCCCCTGAAATAAGCACTTTGGTGTACTTCGTGAAAGAACCTTCCAAAGATTTAACCATAATTGACGTTACAAGTATGCAGGAAACCCTTGGTCAAGATGTTTGTAAAGCACTTTTAGGATTGCATGTTTTTACTGGTTGCGACTCTGTCAGTTCATTTAAGGGAAAGAGCAAAGTTAAATCTTTTAAAAACATGGCTGAGTCGACCATATGCACATCTGCATTTAAAGAGCTAGGTAGTTCATAGACAGTGTCAGCCGATGTCATGGATACGTTGGAGCAGTTTACCTGTTAAATGTACGGTCAAAGTAGTTGCTAAAGTGTAGACTTGTGTCGCTACAATTGGCTGCGACTAGGCAACAAAACTGATGGTGTGTTGCCGCCTCATAAAGACTGTTTGCAAAAACACATACCAAGAGAAAATTGCCAAGCGGCCATACATCGATGAAGCTTAGATACAAAAATTTCTGCACCGTCACCAACTGACCATGGTTGGAAGTTAATTACGCTCAACATTTTTTTAGATATAGGCTGGATGTCACTGGAACCAGTTCCACCTTGCTTACTGCAACAAGTGAACTGCAAATGCAAGAAAACATTGTGCATCAAAAAACAATGTTCATGAAGGTCTGCAGTGGTCTGCACAGAAAATGAAAATTTTGAGAATTGTGTAGAAATGTCTGAGAGTGAATCAGACTCAGCCTCCAGTAGTGATAATGATGAAGACGATTGCTGAACTTTGTGGCTAAGGAATTGCTATATAATAGGCTACTAGCAATAGTGGAGGCTAGCAGGCCTTCTACAGGCTGAAACGATTTTTTTTGCTACTGCCTTGCTGTAGACTGAGATACTGTAGGCTGCATTACGTTATCCTAAATTTGAATTTGAAATGGGAGTGTATGTATTACGGCTCTGACAGATCATCTAATTTTATGCTGAACCGATATTGAACCGATGTGTTAAATTAGCCGACAGCCTATCAAGCTAACCTAACACATAATTAAAATGTAAAAACTAGATTTTTAAATATTGTACCAGCAATCAATTATAAAGATCACGTTTTGGCTATTTTTGTTTACACATTTGTCAGGTAGGCTCCTTAGCTACAGAGTTATCACATTTTAATTCATGGCAAGTGTGAGCCAACTGAAAACTGATAAAAATCCTTTAAACTGGTACATTGAAATGTTAAAAACCGACATAAATTCTAAATACTTCTTGTTTGGATTTTGAAGAAAATAAACATTCGCCTATTCAAAACATTGCCATAAAAAACTGCTAAAATTGGTTCAGTACAGCCTTTGTGTGTACTTTGAAGGTGGAGAGACTGTACTGTTGCTTAAATGAGAGTGCATACGGAAATGAACAAAGTTTTGAAAATTATTATTCTGGTCCACAGTTTTTGTAAATTTCGCTCTAAATAATTGTTTTTACGCATATATGCTAACTTTGAGGTACAGTGCCTCTTTAATGTGCACATTTTTTATCCAGAACATGTCTGATTTGCATTTGTGGTAACTGTGTGAGTAATTTTCAAGTTTCTTCAGGTATCCTCCAGAGAGGTGTCACGAAACTCATTTTCTATGCCTTTTTTTGCTGTATGGCCCATGGCCTAGTACGTCTGCATTTTCTTCCACATCATTCAAAATGTATGTCTTTATTTGTTTGCTTTTTGCTGTCTGTGTACCTGCTCCAGAAAAACATCCACAGATATTCTTTTACCATACATCCATTCAGTTAATGTAACCAATTTTTCAATCTGAATGTCGATTTGTTGATACTAAGTATGATGCTAAATAAGTTGTTGTTTTTGGTTTTGTTTTTTTGCAACCAAGTTTCTTCCTGATTACTTTGATTCCGTGATCGAATTCTAACATCATAAAACGGTTTTTCACATATTTGTGGATCCCAAAAAATCAACTTACACCGACGAAAAGATGCATATTCGAAGCGTAATGTAATTATCTTTCTATTGGTGCTACCCCAAACTTTGTAGGTGGCTTAAAGCCAGATAGTATAGGTACAAATACGGTAAAGCACTGACATACGTACATCGTATGCTTTTAATTATGTAGATGGAGGATTGGCAGCAGTTAGCCAACCAGTGATTGCACCATAAACCGTCACTTTATTTCAGTATTTTGCAAGGAACCACTCGGGTGAATTCTGCAGAATGCTGCTCTATTAATGATTTTGTCACCAGATGTGATCCTTCTAAAAGGTTAAAAAAGTACCGATGCAGAAAAATGTTCTGCTGGATTGTCTTCCCTCGCACCGTTGCAATTGCTTGCCAAATGAATATGTAATTTCAGAAATGTTTATACTTCCTAGCATCTTTATTAAATTGAAGTCAAATGCTAAAACGCTGAATTGCATTGTGGCTTTTCTTTTCGTGTGGGTGTTGTTATAACACCTCTGGGTTTCAAGGCTTCTTATAATTTTTGTGTTTTCTACTATTGAAATATGTGATTTCCGTACTGTCAGTAATTGCTTTATGCTCTTCGGGTGCTGAGTTATGTTGTAAAATAAAAAAAATGTTAGTGCTGATTCCAAGATATCATTATCCATTATAACACTGTCTGAACCAGTCACTGTATGTTAAAAACTGACCCGGCATCCCTGGTCATTTCATAAAAATTAATAAAGAGAGTTCCATACAGATTCCTCGCTATTCCTTACAGATGATTCGCTAATTAGATCAAACACAGCCCCTCTCTACACGATTTCTCAGTGTGCGCATATTTGTGTTTGCCACTTACGGCTGGTTAGCAAACATAAAGTAATACTGGTGCTACAAAAGTCGACGCAATGATATTACAGACTCAACTAAAAACTGAATATCATCTACTAAGTCCCCATCAGGGAATTCATATGTATATTTATATACTTCAGGCAAACAGACTGGCGGATTTTCTAATGCTTGGTCCCAATGCATCTTACTTCACACTCAAATATTATTTCAACTTTCTTGTACATTTTTGAGAAACCGGCCTTACCAATGTTCTACAATCAAATTATTTCCTGCTTTTACTTCTGCAGCTTCATTTTCTCTTTATAAATTATATTCTAGTTAAGTTTCTGCAAAACAGAACATGCATAAACAAAGAAACCAAAGTGTATTTTGCTGCATGAATTCACACAATATATTCCAGCGGAACACAGTCATCTTTCCCGAAAAATACGTAAAATCAACACCTTTCAAAGATAATGTAAATTTACTTACATATTACAACTTACTTCCATGTCCTCAAACTCGTCCATCCAGTTCGTCATGGCCTACCTTATAACTCCACTGAACTTCCTTTGGACTTTAACTCTTCTTGGTATGAAATTCTTCCCACTCCTCTTCCTACTTCTACTGTACTAGGCAACATCTTTCGATTTTGAACAAATTACGGAATACCAGCGTAGTTTTGTACTGGGTGGAAATGGATTTTCATTCCTACCCATTTCTTACAATGTCTGCTCGAATTATTTAAGAGGCTGATTTTTATGCTTGCTAATGGCACTGATTTGTTGAACTGAACCGTTTCGTTTGCCTAGTCTTTTTAAAGTTTTTTTCTGCGCAAATAGTTAGCTTGATTGACCAGCTAAGACTGTCAGTAGTATGAGTTTTGTGAATAAAATCAATCAAATAGGCCAAATTTATCCATTACCACATTCAATATATGCACCTAACAGATTAGTGAGATACGTTACGTCGTCACTGCTAAGCTTGATAAAAACATTAAACTACGGACGTTTAAATAATTGAAAAATAGTGTTAAAAATATTTAATGCCATGCATTAAATCTTCTGAAACATTTTTTTTTTAAATAAAGTACTCTTACTGTATGTAATATCACTGAGGCACTTCATCTGAATTATTCTTTTTCAATTGAATGGAATTGAATATAGAAAATGAAATTTACTAAGATTTTGGTTTTTTAGATTAATGAATTGTGAGTTCTATTTTAAAATTATCATCATTATAAAGGGAAAATAAAGTTGTGGAGATGCAGTGTTCTAAATTTGCGACTGGATGAAATATATTTGTGGGCTGAAGGAATGTAAATGAATAAAAATACTTATAGGGATATTAAGTAAGATAGGAAACTTGTAAAAAGTAGACGAAACTTACTAAGATATATATTTAGACTTTAATGCTTTGAGGAAATTTGTCGTAATTCCTTCATAATCGAATGACTGGCATTTTATTTCGTACCTGCTGCTTTAAAATACATGATAGTACTGACAATTATTTTCTGGTAGCAATCCCTGCCACCACATAATCATTTGCAAAATTAATTATTAATATTATCGTTCATAACCGTTACCGTAATTACGATAATTCTCCAGAACTCTCATAATTAGTTGTTTTAGTTCCATTTTAATGCTTTACATCCTGTCACAAGCAAATGATGAAGTTCGTCAAGAGATTGTTTCTGAAACAGCAATTTCATACGGAAAAGATTAATAAACATTGCAAGCACGTACCTAATTCTGATAGATTGCACTTAAACATTTCAAGTAAAAATATAGACCCCCCTAACTGGAAATTTTGTCTTCACCTTTAAGAAACCTCGGCAAACACCAGTCACCACTATTTGTGTGAGGCATTCTGTAATGGGTATTAACTAACACGCAGGGAAACAAACTAAAAAACTAAGAATTAAAAGAGCTTACATACAGATTCACTCAATTAATTGCATTAGGAAACCAAACTAAAAATTAAATTTTCAAAGTTGGGGAAATAAGCGATCAATAGTCATTGCTTTCTGTTTTAGGCATTTTCCTGGTATACAGAGAGTTTGCAGGCGTCAACTGAGTCAACCTCCGTCAACACCCTACCCAACCTTCCCAGTCAAAGGAGTGGTTTGCATTCCTCCTGCCGGTTTCTAGCAAGTCTGCAGGTTTTCTTTACAGTCAGGTGTGAGAATATGGATGGAAACGCTTTCCCATGGTAGGTGACATAATTTATTAAACGCAACTGCTCACTTTTGTGTTTTAAAAGGTTGACACTCTCACAGAGGTATTTGCAAGAAAATCATATTCTTTTGCCGGCTTCCACAGTGTTCTCGCCAGCAGAAGGGGACACACAACCTCCAATAATCTGGGGCCACGTTTCTTTTTCGACACTTCGTCTCGTGGTATCAACCAGTATGATACGAGGCAGTCTCTAAACCTTTACATGACCCATCCCATTTCTCTTTTACGGTTTTGATCTGATTTTGTTGGTACTTCCTCGTCTGCGGTTCTGTCCCTGTAACAATAGGGCTTTTCTTTTATATGTGAAAGTCGGTTTTTTGTTTTATTTTTATCTGTACCAACACTAGAGAATGTTCGCAGATAAACTGGAACCTTGCGGTTTTTTGTGTTTCATTTGTGCACCTTTTAAGGATATTTGCTGGACATGCATTAAATGTACTACTTATTAATTGTGTTTATGGCAAGCGACTGTGCACTTTCATACGACTCTGTTTTCTGTTTGTGTGGAAAAACTGTATGCAATAGGCGAGCTCACTGTTTTACTGTAGCTCTCCTTCATGATAGCCTTGTCAACTTCATACACGCCAAGACTGAAATGCAGAGTCCAAACATCCTTAATCTTTATTTTTCCCAGCACTGAAATGGTTCGTCAATAAAGCAACAGATCTTATAACCAGGCTAAAGGATACCCTTAAGTTTCCCGAAAATCATAGATGATAATCTATTATTCTTTGAGAAGTTCAGATGTTTTTGAACGTGACATCTTTTTTATCATTTTTTTTTATGATATACATTAGTGTGGAGTGAAAAAAAAAACTTTTTCGGAGTTCTGAATAGCTAGGGTGTGGAAAAGTTGCATTTCAGCAACACTATCAACATAAAAAATTTCATCACTCAAGGTGATGTTTTCAGGTGCCTTCAAGAGGTTCAAGTTTAGCATTGTTTAACATTGGTAAAATAGCTGAAAAATGAAAAAAAATTAACTGCTTTAAAATTTAATTATAACATTATCTCATTTGAAGCTTACAGAGCGGATGAAAGGTAACTAAAATTGCAAGAATAATTCTCTTGCACGATAATGTGCATTGAACAATTATGGGCCAAAAGAGGCTAAAACGCCATTTTTCGCTATTTTCAGTGTAAAACTATACCCACATTTTTTAATAAAAAATAAATTCTTCGTGAATCTGACATGTTTGTACATGATTCTTCAGAGCATGAAACGAGATAATGTTAAAATTGAATTTTAAACCTACCAAATAATAATTTTTCATTTTTCTAACACTTCCACCTTGTTAAACATTGCTAAACTTGAACCCCTTGAAGACACCTCAAGACATCACCTCAGAGTGATGAAATTTGTTATGTATGATAATGATGCTAAAAGGCAACGTTTCCACACACTATGTAGATATTCAGAATTCCGAAAGGTTTTTTTTCACTCACACCCTAATGTACATTGGTCAGTTGTGGTATTTGACGCAATTTCCACGTGGCAGTGATTGCCCATGCTGTTTGGGCTCTCTGGATGCATCGAGGCTAGTTTTTTCTTCTGTTTGATGGCACGCTGCCCGGTCATCTAACAATACAAAATCAATAAATTTATTTAGCTTAGTTTAGATTTTTATAGCTGGTTCATGTGCTATGTAAATGTTTCTATACATTCACAGCATTATAGTATAGGGTGCAGCTCTTCAGTTTAATCCTTTTATTTTATTTTTATACCATATGGGTATTAAGTGTTCTATGGCTTTTCAGCCAGATTTACAGGCTTATTCTCTGTATTTATACCACACGCATATGGTTCTCGTCGTGGATTCCGAACAATGAACCATCGTTAGAAAGCCATTCTCGGCAGAACCCACTACTTGATTCTGAGAGAACCCACTAGTGGGTTCTGCCAACAATGAAATAAGGAAAGTTAGTCGAAGGAAAAGTTTTATTGTTGTCGGAAGGGGTATTTCGGAATCAAACTCGAATGCAACGACACAAGCAAATTTATGCTTATTTAATGCTTGTTTTTAATATTTATTCATACTTATGAGTAAAATAACCAAACCAGTTTATGAGTAATATTTCATTGTTATTCCTACACATTTCCCGTTAATTTATTTGCATTTGAAATACGGTAACATAACACAACAAAATTAAAAAAAATATATCTAACGGAATTTAAAAATACAACCATCCAACACTTGTAAATGCTACTCCAATTCTGCTTGTAAATGTCAACCAATTCTGCTTAAAAACGAAAATAAATTATTTGGTGGATAGCTTTCACCCTACCCGATGAAGGTTGCCTTTGTCATATTTTTGTTTATTTTTAATTTGTTTGTGTTGTGTAATTGTTTGTTATTCCTACACATTTTACGTTAATTTGGTGGACAGCTCTCACCCTACCCGATGAGCTTGGTTGGCGCTAATGACCAAGCTGTCAACGCTCATTAAGCCTCATCTCCCCCCCCCCCCTACCCGATGAAGGTTGCCACACGTTGAAGCAAATTTGATGTTTATTAATGCTTGTTTTCATACTTATTTGTACTTATGAGTAATGTAACTAAACCAATATATGAGTGATATTTATTTGTTATTCCTACACATTTTACGTTAATTTGGTGGATAGCTGTTACCCTACCCAATGAAGGATGCCTCCCAGAGAGGCCTGATGCTAGCCATGCTGACACAATCATGTGTCATATTTTTATTATTATTATTTTATTTGGTGGATAGCTCTCGCCCTACCAAATGAAAGCAGTTGTCCCCCACAGAAGCCTAATGCTAGTCATGCTGACAAAACAGTCTGTCATATTTTGAATATTTTAAATTTATTTTACTGCATCGTTGTTCAACATTTGAAGTCATCGTCATCACGCAACATCCGTCATGGTCGTATTCTTCATTATTTTTAATTTATTTGTTTACATGTTTATTTATCAGTGATGGAGCACATTTGGCTCTCCGTCCTGTAATTACACGTTTATTGTCTTACCGTATCACTGTTCAAGACTCCAAAAGCATCCGTCAGCGCACAACGACGAATAACCCAGTTAGCCAACAAAGGTTCTCTATTTTTATCTCTTGATTGTTACTCGATTCCGAAGTACCCCATCACCGTTCATACCGCGGAAGCTCAACGCCAAATAACCCCTTCAAAAAACTTCTAAAAAATTTTTTAATAGAAGTTGTCTGAAGAGGCTGTTCGTCGTTGAGTTTCCACGGTATGAGCAGTGATGGGGCATTTCGGAATCGAGTTACAATAAGTAAACACGAGCACAGAACCCTTCGCCAAACAAGCAATAGCAATGCTGTCTTTGTGTAAACATTGTTGCACGCACAGTCGCCTTGTCAAGCAAGAACGTCAGCAGGGTTTCTTTTTTATTGCAACCACGACTCGAACAATATGCGGTTGCTATAAACAGGATAACCAACGGCGTCTCGGGAGTTCTGGCAACAATAACTCGTGGCTGAGCTACTCGTTAATTGTTGACAGAACTCACTCGACGCCGTTGGTTATCATATGCATATACCGTTGCATTACTGGGGATGGAAATATCTTTTTGGTTTTGTGTAGTCCCCTCTTTCGTTCATCATCCCACATTTTTATTGATCATTTGTTTTAGCTCTTCAACAACTGTCCGTTGTGGGATAGGTTTATTTATAATGTTTACAATGTCATGTAGGGGATTAAAGTTTAAGGGAGCGTCGACAGCTATTTCATTAGCATAAACCTCAGTTACAATGCAGTGATCCGGGTTGCCACTTTGCCACTCATTACAGAGATATTAAACAAACCCCCAAACGACATCTTATCATACATCTGCACGTCTGCAAAAATTAAAAAAAAAAAAACAAGACAGGAGCACAGAATCATCGCTCAGTTGCCACACTAAGTCTCATGGAATATGGAGACTGCGACGAACACCATCACGATGATGACGTTCAACAAGCACATGATGGACCAAAAATGGCCAGTGACAATATTCACATTCAGGAGGAAATTCCCCGCAAAAGAAACAGTGTGTTCGGCTGGTGTGACCAATTCGTAAACACGCCAACACTGGCTCTTCTCAGAGACTGCTTCGACAAGCTGAGTGCCAAACTTGGATAACACTCTGGTAGCCCATAACTTCCTGCCATCTTGTTCGTCCTACAAGGCTTCCAAGCATCATGCAACCTTAGATGAAGAGTTGGAAGAGCCTCCAAAGAACAATGCTGAGCTCCCTTTTAATAGGACCAGAAAGGCTCACATTTGCAGCTGCATCAGAGTATTTATTACCAGCAATCCCAATATGCCGCGGGATCCAGGAGAAAATCAGTCTTCCATTGGCCAGGCAAGTGGAAAAGCAGAGTTTGGATTAGCTGTGTCAAAGGTTTCCAAAGTTTGTATGTTGCCAAGGATTCCAAGGCAGTCATAGAATCACTAAAAATGATGAAATGCATGCCCCTAAAAGTCAAGGATCCATTCAGTATCCAGACTGATTGCCAGAAGCTCCGCGAAAAATACAGAATAACCTGATGGAGGGCTGTAGCTTTTTGACGCGCACCTAGCGTTAGCCATGACGCCAGAAGGAGAGAGGGTCAATTTTGCTAGGTAAATCCTATCGGAACCTAGGTTTTCTTTACATGTTACAATCAACATGCGCACGAGACATCACAGGGCCCTTCTCTGACCGAAAATGCCAACTTAACCTAACCTGATGGGAGGCTATGCGAAACTGTAACTCATTTATGCACACACACTATGACTTTGACCTATCATTGACAAGCCGTCGAGATCCTGCATACTGATAACACGCCGCCGGAACTCCTGTCATTATCTTACCATCTAGTGAAACGTTTTGGGAGGGATGCAAGACCGAGTGTGAAAATTCCATATGGGGGTAATTAACTCAAGTCTTGGTTAATGAGCGCAAGCGAAGGTGCAGCTTAGCTGCCTAAAGAAACTTATATGGTCTGTGCATGGTAAGTAGACCCTAGCAAAGCCCTGACCGTCAGTACATGCTAGGGTAGGGGGTAATACTAACTCGCTCGTTCAGCAGCTAGGCTAAACAAAATTAATTAAAAAAAATTGGACCATTGCCCTGTGTTAGCATTAAGTCACTACAGTGAATGAAAACCATTATCCAACAAAAAAGGGAACTAACATAAATTATAAACTAAGAAGGTAACTAATAGCAGTTTACCTCCATGTTAACTAAAAAAATGGATAAACTCGAAAACTAATAAACAGATAAGGAAAAAATTACGTAAAAACTAACCAGAATGTAATAAATTTACAGAAGTTTACCAAGTTGAACAAATTAACTAACCAATAACTCATAAAATACGTGAATGGATGCTTTTACCTTCAGAATAAATACCAGTAAAAGCACTTTCGTTGAGTTTAATACTAGATTACACATGAATTTCAAAAACTATTTTACACTGAACGTAACATTTCTGGATTCTGATCACAGGTGCTAGATGCCAAAGGGGTTAATGTTACCTCATTTAATCCATTATTTTTTTTCATGTTTCAGATGTTACGAGGATGCTTTTTTGCATCCAAGTATTTGATAACGGTTCTGATGTGGTACTAACTAGCTCACGGTGTCTACCTTACTATTTGTCTTTATGTTTACCTTACTATTAATGTAAATGGAGAGCCAAATTGGGTCGAAAAGTTATAAATAAATACAGACGGAAACTTATTTCCGTTTCCTTTTGGACTTAAATGTCAGACTGCCCGAGTGGGCAACGGACCCTTGACTTTAGAGACCAAAGGATAAACTCCTACCGCTAACCCATATGTTGCTGTTAATTATAAACTTCTTCAGAACACGGATATTATTTAATATATGGAGTATTTTCACTGTGCATAACATAGAAGAAAACTATCAAATATTCGGTAATCACTTAATGCATATTTATACTTCATTGAAATTACGTGACCAGGGTTCGAACCAACAAGCTCAGGATTGCTGCATAAATGCCAGTAAATAACGCTCAAGACTTACCAGAGTTAACTCACTCAACAATTGCGTCCATGCAGTGATCCAATGTTTGTGGGTTCAAATCACAATTATGTCATTTCAATGAAATACGTGTCCATGATAGCTTACCTAATCTTCGTTATTTCTAGTGTGTGTTTATCGATTTTTTTTGTCTATTTACTATTGTAAGTTTACAGTGCATTGTGTGATATAAGTGTACAACATATTATAAAGAATATAAATTTCTGTAGTAAACAAAGAGTAGCGAACTCTGCTTCAGTACATGCTGGTGTTGAACAGTTTTTGTGAGTATCTCTGTTGTAGCTACTATACAGTAATTAAAATGTGCAAGTGTACCTCGATCAGCAGCAAGACTCAAATCAGTATCAGAGTCTTCTTAGATTCCACACCAACCGATTTTCCGAATCACCACTCTTGACTTTAAACCAAGCCTTTTAAAAATTCCTTATAATATGTATGCATTTTTTCGTTCAACTATCCCCATAAAACCTCAACTTCTCCTTTCGTGCAACAATTCACTTAGTGGGTCACAGTTCCCATAATACAATGGGCCAGAGTATTACTACTGCCCAACACTCAACATTCCTAAGGAACTTTTAAATTTTGTTTTATAAAGCAGCAGACATGAAGCAAAACACAAGAGTTCTTTGAAAAGGATAGAAAGCCTGGGGGGAAAAAAGAAAATAAAACTCACAAAGCTTTATGGGCAGATGTACATTACTGGAAAGTAGCCTATGGCATCCATCCCCACGATTCGTCTTTTTGTTGTCCTAGTGTTGGTTCCCTTTCTGGAATTGTACGGTATCTGTAGAAATCATTTCTATCGAGTCCTTCATTGTAATTAGAGTAGTCAATGTCAGGTTCGTCATCCATGAACTCATCGTTATAATTTCCATATTGGTCATAATCTTCGTCTTCCTCATCGTCGTAATTATTTATGATGTTTGGCGATAAATACCATGATTCGTCATCATCATCTTCTTCATCAAAAGCAAATGGTGAAGATCGATGAGAGATAATTCCTAAACCAAAAGTTAAATTTAAAAAAAAAATTATTCCATAAAGGTTTTGTAAGCCCAACAGTCATCTATACTGACTGCATTTAAAGGACCGGGTTGAACTCAATGTCATTAGACATAGGCACACATTGTCTTAAACACTAGTTCCAACTTAAGTGTACATTAGTTTACATGATAGTTGTAAAATTTACATTTTCTAGCTGTTGCGCAATAATTCTGTTAACAGTTATACCATCTCATAAATAACGGCAGATTTTAACTATTCCAATGCATTTGTATAATAAATATAAATAATAAAATAATAAAACAATTTTCATTCTTTATAACTTTCACTTCACTCATTAAAAATAGGACGTTGGAAATATATGTCTATAACACTGGCCAAAATTTAATATCTGAGTACAGTTTCCTAATAAGCATTTATCCTGTTTCTATTTAAACCCAGTAGTACAAGGACCCAGAAGAACGCAAGTTGGAAATATTGCAATTGTTCTGTCTGTAACTGCTGTTCAAACTCTGTTATCAGCAACTGGTACATTTTTAACTATGCTAAATCATTTGCATTAAAAATAAATGAAACTACCATTGTACGTCTGAACTAATGATCGAGCGATTAGCTGTAAGGTTTCAAGCACGTTTCCAATTGAACTGTAAAATTATTTGTTAAATGTTACCAGGCACTGGTAAAAGTGAACATATTTTCCACTGCCCATTCATCTTTATAGTTTAACATTTTGCATCGATTTTTAAATATACTGGGTACAAAAATGAAGGCAACTCCTTTTTTTTTTGCTTCGAAAAAATGAGATAGTTCAGATTTAATGGCGTGTCGACAGCTAGGTCATTAGCGCCAACCTCAGTCGCAGTGTAATGGCCCACGGTACCATTGCACCACACATTACAGAGATGTTAACCAAACCAGAAATCTATTCCTTATCATGTATCTCTGTCGTATATCGGGAAAACGGCTGCAACGTTGGCCCTGCAGAAGCGATTTTCCTAGAAAGGCAATGGTCTCACAGCCTCCCACAGAGGCCAAGCTGTCGACGCGCCACTAAGCCTCATCCCCCCCCCTCCCACAGATACCATCACCGTTTAGTATAATTCTAGATTTAACGAAACTGAATAGTTGTATTGCAGCTTAATCTGATTAATAATAATATTAAATATAAGGTAGAATGCTCCTGCAAATCCACATAACGATTCGACTCCACAGTGATAGATTTTGAGGCACTTTTATTTTAATGCCAGACAGCCAAGAAAGCATGATTCAAAGCTATCTTTCCTTTGCTACAATTAGGTGTTCACACCAAGTAGCTGGATTGTATTTAAATCAGTTTCCTAAGATCGTAATTATTACGATTTTCAAATTAAAGGAATGTTACATAGAAGTACACATCATACGAATTCGCCTACTTAAATGAGTCAAATTTTTGGTGCAGCTGCAACATAAATAGCTATACAGATATGTCAAAAGCAGAAATAATTTTTTTTTACAATTTCATGCAGTGGTGCTAAAACTTTCTTAGGGTTGTTTAACATGAATTTAAGCTTCATGCCACACGATCAATATTTAACACACAATACACTCGTCAACGGTTCAACTAGCACAATACGTGTAAAAGAATCTCCAGCGACCCAAAAAACAAGCTGGAGCTTTTTTTACACGTATTAGTGCGACGCTGCTGGCTTACATGTCGTTTTCTAATATCTGTTCCTTTAGGGCTTTAAGTTTTTTAAAGCTTACATCCGTATTTTATACGGTTAGGCGTTTTTTAATACTAATATCCCTTATTTTTTTCTTGTTTCAGCAAGAATAACACAGAAAAGAACACTGTAATAGCCTTAAAATAACTGTTATAAGAGAGTCTTTTCCATGGCTGATTCGTTTTATACTGCTAAGAGTGACTTTTGCACCCAATTTCATGTTTTTAGCTTGATCTATAAGAATTTGTTGCCCAATCTACTGGGAAACATCACGAGGAGGTTCTGCAGCGGGAGGGGGGGGGGGGCACTGATGGCACTTTAGGTATTTCATTGGGATCCATGGCTGGTTCGATTTCTACTGTTAAGAAAGACTTGTGTAGCAAATTTATGTTTTCTGCAAAATATTTTGCAAAACTTTGTAACTCCACTTAATTATTTCTGCCCACTGCTCGATAATAATTGCTCTGCCGATGCGAATACTGCAGTAACATCAAAATCGTGTTTAAAAGGCCCTGATCGGTGTTGATACCTACATTTTGAGCTGTACAAATTGAAAATTGGTTCATTGGTTCGATCTCTAGGTGAGAGCAAAAGTTCAAACCCATTTGGCTTTCCGTGTCAAGAATAATGTAGTTACATTAAAATAGCACGCGAAAGGCCCTAGGCCTTGTCCATACCTACGTTTTAAGCTATACAACTTGAAAATCGGTTCTGTGGTTCGATCTCCAGGTGAGGACAAAGAGTCCCAACAGCAACATTAATGATTTCTGCCCAGTACTCTGCAATAATAATAGTTCTGCCGACGAGTATACTGCAGTCACATCAAAATCGGGTTCAAAAGGCCCTGGTCGGTGTAAATACCTACATTTTAAGCTATACAAATTGAAAATCGGTTCATTGGTTCGATCTCTAGGTGGGAGCATAAGTTTAAGCCCATTAAGCTTTCCGTGTCAAGAATATTGTAGTTACGTTAAAATAGCCTGCGAAAGGCCCTAGGCCTTGTCCAGATCTACGTTTTCAGCTATAGAACTTGAAAATCGGTTCAGTAGTTCGGTCTCCAGCTGAAGGCAAAGAGTCCCAACAACAACAACAACAACAACAACAACAAGAACAACAACAACAACAAGAAATGGCCATGCTGTGGACGCCGAACGGTTTGATTGTTGTCATTAAAATTTGTAATGTGGTGAAATACTTACGACACGACCCCAAATACTGAATTTCGTTGGTCTATGTCAATTCTGGGCGAGACTATAGGAGTTCAAAGTTTGACGTTTAACATGAAAGTTCATGCTGAGGCTTACATAAGGACCGCTACCGCGGTCCTTGATAGCCTGCGAAAGGCCCTAGGCCTTGTCCATATCTACGTTTTAAGCTATAGAACTTGAAAATCGGTTCAGTGGTTTGGTCTACAGGTGGGGGTAAAGAGTCCCAACAACAACAACAACAAGAAATGGCCGTACTGTGGACGCCGAACGGTTTGATTGTTGTCATTAAAATTTGTAATGCAGTGAAATAGTTGCGACATGACCCCAAATACCCGACTTCGTTGGTCTATGTCAATTCTGGCCGAAACTTTAGGGGCTCACAGTTTGACGTTTAACATTGAAGTTCATGCTGAGGCTTACATATGGACCGCTACCGCGGTCCTTGATTTTCGTTAGCTAAAAACAGATGTAAGACCCTTGCTAAGCAATTCACTAACATCTGACTTAAATTTTAAAATCAGAATAAAATCCCTAATAGGCAATTACTCTTTTTGTTTTAAACCCAGCAAGAGAAGACAACACTGCAACGTAATTTGATGAAACTTTTCATATTTCTGTAATCCTACACGAGTAATGAGTACCTGCAATCAAGGTGTTCTTGTCAAAATTTAACCAGTCATGCATTATACTGTATTTAACGAGTCTTGCATGGTGGTAATGTTTTAAATCTGACTTCAACTGCTACAATTCTAGGAAGTCTAAGGTTACTCAGTGCATTTGTTCTGGGTATGATAGTTGGTTTAAACCCAAGAAACTCTTCCTGGACCCCTTTGTACAAAGTCACCATAATCAATGTGTAACTCACCTGTTTCTCTCCTCTATACTCTGTTTCACATTATGTTTTCAGAAAACTAACTGTATGATGCCACGTTTTCTTCCACTACGAGTGCAAAAAGATGTAAATATCCCACTCGTAGACTCTACAGTAACTCCGTAGAGTCTGCATTTGTGATATCCACATGTTTTTGCACTCGATAGTGCAAGGAAACGTTGCATCATACAGTTAGTTTTCTGCAAGCATAATGTGGAACAGACTATAGAACAGGAAATAAAAGAGGTTACTTGTCACAGGAAAAAAAACATGGCTTTTATAAGGGTGGCTTGGTGATTTGCATTTTTTACGACGGCATTAGAGAGGTTTGAAAGTTTAGGTTTTAAAGAAAACCATATTTACAAATTTATAACAGGTCAGGTAATTTCTTAAATCATATTGAAAATTTCTTTTGTTTTTACCTACACAAAACATAGGCCATTTTAATTCGCTACAAGAAATGTCTAAGATTATGAACAGTCGTTATGCTTCACTACATGTTTACAAGATTTAAACGCTTTAATGGAGAGGATACCTTTCTATGAATTTTGACGTCATTTTACATATTTTATGGAAGTAATCATTATGGAAATAGTGCAAGTAGTGCAAGTATGTCTACGTATATCCAAGTGGTGCAAGTGGAAGTAGTGCAAGTATGGAAGTAGTCCATGATAAGTTGAATTTTTAAATATAAAATAAATAATAGGACCAAGGCTTGAGCCATGTGGTACTCAACTGCTACTCACTGACAGTTTGCACAAATCTGTTAGTCAGTGACAATCATATTGTGTATAGCAAAGCAAAAATTCACTAATACGATTTAGTAATTTGTGCTTGTATCCACAATATCCTAATCTGAATAAAAGTTTAGAATTACGAGAAAACTTCAATGCAAAGTACGATTAAAAAACTTTAAATTTTCCAATATTTTTAATGGAATATACTTTGAGGACAACCAGCCTCTAATTTTTCAGTACTGACCACATTACAATTCTTTTAAACGTTCCTAAAACATTTTGGAACGTATCATGTGCACGCAACTGACCATTATCTTAAAGAGCAAAATTTACTTGATCCATAACAATTTTGTTTCATATCTGGAAGGTCAACAACGCTCCAGATACTTCACTGTCTTGACCACTGGACTTTCGGGGGCATCAATCGATCCAAAATGACTGACTCTGCGAAGGTTTTTGATTACGTGCCACATGTAAAGTTACTGAGTAAGTTGGCCCGTTATGAAATTTCTGGTAATGTCATACGCAGAATAACTAGCTTCTTGCTTGACTTAACTCAGCAAGTCTGTGTTAACACCATTTTCTCTGAACATGGCAAAGACAAAGTGGCGTCTCCAGGACTTAGTCTTGGGCCCACTGATTTTTCATCGGTATATTAAAGATCTTCATAAAAATAAGTTGAACTTGAAACCCAAATTTTCTGACGATTTAAAACTGTATTGTTACCTCCAAACCCTGAAGATTACCAGGAGTTAATTTTTACCTTACATTTTTGAAAAAATGGTCTACTGACAGAACCACCTGTCACAGTAGTTAATTCAAGTCTAAGGAAGGACTATGTTTGACTCCAACTCCCGGCCAAAAGTTAATATGACAAATGCTAAAACAATACAAAATTCGGATATTTTGAAAATGTTCAATCTTTTCTGGAAGTCATTCACAGAGATTGGAATTAAAAAAATTCTATCCATGATTTACACATCTTTCATGTTAGTGTCAATATGATAACTTACCTTAACTTAAGCACAGGTTATTATGTAATGTTGCTATTGTTTGTTACTTATATTACATTCTTGTTTTTTTCAGTAGGGAACCACCGCTTAGGAGTTCCATTGTACCCAAGGTGTTTTGGGTAAAAATGTATTCCAGCCAACAGTGCACGCCGGGCAATATCCCTTGAATAAAAGTACCTGCAGCCAGCTCAGTCTTCACTTGAGTTTGCAACATCTAGTAGCAACAGGTCTCCAGGATAGTGCCTTACTCTTAGATACATTTTACAGCAGGCCTTAAATTACTTCATTGATCTTTTGGGTTAATTTTGCATGACACAATGATCCAAAGCTTCCAGCATGTTTCCTTATAACCATCTTAAACCTAGCCTGGTGACAAAATGTTTGTGCTGCCACCACACGATTTACAAAGATAAACATGCGGTAACTGACCTATGTAGCCCCAACAAATAACATTTATTATTTCGGCCGTGAAGAAGTTTGGTAACGTAACGAAACGTGAAGAAGTTTGGTATGTAAAATTCACGTTATTATGAATGATCAAATAAGTTTTAGATTATATATACTTTGATGCATCGCAGCTCAAGGAAATTCAGTCTAGCATGCAAGAGTCTATCCCAATAATACAGAGCCTATCTCTGGTGCAATGGCATCTTGGGCCACTGCATTGTGACTGAAGGTTGGTACTAAAAACCTACTTGTCGACGTGCATTAATCCCCCTTCCCAATAAAACAGTTGTTGAAACCTATCTCTAGAACGTGGAGAAATTTCGTTGAACTCACTCGAGATTGGTAACGTCATTACCAAGTGTGGAGGCCAAACCTAGCTAGCATATTACATGGATTGCCCTAACATACTCCTTGCAGGCCTTGGCAGTGTCATGTATTGTGTAAGTGCAAGGTTTAATATAAAAGGACGTGATAGAAATGCTGAGCTCATGACAGGTTTTACTATCGGCCATTTTGTGTACGTTACTGCTACAGGGTTCACATACGTGGATACAAGATGTGACGCGACCGGTACATACAAATGGTGGTGCCCTCATAGTATACAAAAGAAGGCATACGTAACACGCCCCTTTTTAAATGTGTGGCAGAAGACTCTGTTCCGGCAGCGTGGAGGACAGCAGTGGTCATCCCGATTGTGAAACCGGGCAAAGACCCTACTGCTCCTTCCAGTTATCGCCCAATCGCTCTGACTAGCTGTGTCTGTAAACTTATGGAACGGATGGTCAGTGAGAGGTTGGTCTGGGTGCTGGAATCACGCGGATTCTTATCTGCGTCCCAGTGTGGCTTTCG
The DNA here is from genome assembly GCA_023313725.1 of Lithobius niger. Lineage (NCBI taxonomy): Eukaryota > Metazoa > Arthropoda > Chilopoda > Lithobiomorpha > Lithobiidae > Lithobius > Lithobius niger. Next base: position 65,733 of record JAHWFP010023511.1, read on the forward strand.
ACGTTTTCGGTCAACCATCGATCATCTGGTTGCCCTTGAATCGGATGTGAGGGAGGCTTTTCGCCTGCGTCAACATCTGGTTCAGGTTTTCTTTGACTTGGAGAAGGCTTATGATACGACCTGGCGTTATGGGATTCTCCGTAATCTCTATAACTGTGGCTTGAGGAGACAGATGCCACTGTTGCTTTCCGCCTACCTCTCAGGCCGTTCTTTTCGTGTTCGTGTCGGGGCGACTCTTTCCCGCCCGTTTGTGTTGGAGAATGGTGTGCCTCAAGGAGGTGTTCTTAGTGTCATCTTGTTTGCTATTGGGATCAACCCCATTGCTCAGCAAGCTGCTGTTCCCCAGTCATTGTTTGTCGATGACTTCGGCCTGCGCTTTCGGGCAGCTCGCATGCAGACCTGCGAGCGGCAGCTACAGCTGGCGATTAACAAAGTCCAGACCTGGGCGGTCAGTAATGGTTTCCGGTTTTCTCCGGACAAGACTGTGTGCATTCACTTTTGCCGCCAACGAACACTGCACCCAGATCCTTGCCTGTACTTGGGGCAGGCGCAGATTCCTGTTGTCCCACAGGCACGTTTCCTGGGTCTGGTGTTCGATTCCAGGTTATCTTGGCTTCCACACTTGCGCCAACTTAAAGACAAGTCTTTGCGGGCACTTAACATCTTGCGGGTTCTGTCGGGCACTTCATGGGGTGCCGATCGCACTGCCATGTTGCGCCTCTACAGAGCCCTTGTCCGCAGCAAACTTGATTATGCGTGCATGGTGTATGGTTCGGCTAGTGACTCGACTCTCCAGGTGTTGGACACTGTGCATCACAGTGGCCTGCGTGTGGCGACTGGGGCATTTCGAACTTCTCCAGTGGTCAGCCTCTATGCTGAGGCCTCGGAGCCACCTTTGGCCATTCGTCGGCGGGGGTTGGCCATTCAGTATGCTGTGCGTTTACGTGCTGTGGAATCCAGTCCTGCTTGGTCCATGGTTTTTGGGCCAGACTTGCGAGTCGGTAGACGCAGGGTGGGTAAGGGTGATTTCCGCGATAGGCTCCAGCAGTCCTGTCAGGAGATAGCCTTTGAAATGCCCACCGTCTTGAGGCTTGGGGGGATGCCAGTGGCCCCTTGGCTTGTCCCAAGTGGCATTTTCATTTTCGCTCTGGCGTCCCTCCCGAAGGGTTCCACTCTACCAGCAAGGTACTTACAGGAGTTCCGGCGGCTATGTTCTCAGTACGCCGGTTATCAGCGGCTGTTTACTGATGGGTCGAAGTCGGACGCTGGCGTGGCTTGTGCTTGTGTTTGTAAGGGAGTGACGGTTGCCCATCGCCTTCCATCAGGCTATTCTGTGTTTTCTGCAGAGCTTTTGGCTCTCGGTTTGGCGGTGGAATGGATCCTTGGCCTTCAGGGCACGCATTTCATTATCTTTAGCGATTCCATGAGTGCCCTGGAGTCCTTGGCGAATTACAATCCTCGGAACCCCTTGACACAACGTGTCCAAGCTTTGCTTTCCCGCTTGCCTGGCCAGCGGAAAACCGTGCTTTTCTGCTGGATCCCGGGCCATGTTGGGATAGGTGGAAATGAGCAAGCGGATTCTGCAGCAAAAGGGGCCCTTTCTGGCCCTCTCGGAAGGGATCTCAGCCTTGTTCCCTCGGACGCTTTTCCAACTCTGCGTCTGAGGTTACACGCTTTTTGGCAAGCCTCGTGGGATGGACAGGACGGCAATAAATTACGAGCTATTAAAGGCACTGTTGAGGAATGGCACTCGGCGTGTCGCCGCAGTCGCCGTGAGGAGGTGGTGTTGGCCCGTTTGCGAATTGGTCACACTCGACTTACTCACTGTTTCCTTTTGCGGGGGTTGCCCCTCCTGAATGTTCTTGGTGTCGACGGCCACTTACGGTCCGGCACTTACTTGCTGATTGTCGCCATCTTGATGGTGTTCGCCGTCGGTTCCATCTTTCGCATGACATTGCGCGTCAGTTGGGCGATAAGTCTGTCCTCCTGTCCGGTGTTTTTCAATTTTTGCAGGAGGTACAGATGTATGACAAGATTTAGATTAGGGGTTTGAATAACATCTCTGTAATGTGTGGTGCAGTGGCAACCCGGACCACTGCACTGTGACTGAGGTTGGCGCTAATGACCAAGTTGTCGACGCGCCATTAAGCCTCAATCCCCCCCCCCTTTTTAAATGCCAAGAACACTGAAAGAACCATCACAAAGTTTAACACTGCAAATAAAGAAGATACAACTAAAGGGGAGAATGATATAAAGGGAGAGGTTCGTATTTAAGTCAGTATCTCAGTGATTCGGGGTATTTTTTTACCCTCTTGCTGGGACGTCGAGTGGCAGAGGGGATCAGGTGCTTCATGTTGGGATTAGCACGCATCTTTTCATTTTCAGTAGAAGCGCCCGTATCGGGCTGTGTGGCGGAACTGTCGGGTTTTTAATTTAGGCCTTAAATGCAACCTGTTTCTAACTAACTTGGCACCATCAGCCCATTTTACCAAGTAAGATCTAGGGGCTGGCTCCACACATTCATTGATGCTGAAGGACCACTGGTCCGAGTCTGGGGTTTCTTTATACCACACTTCCTGTTTGATCTTCAATGGAGGAAGAGGTTTAGATTGAGCATTTGCGTACTCGACTTTGCTTCGGGACCATGGAGAAGATGCTTCAATCTGTTCTCCTCCCCTTTCCAGTATAGCAGTCAGACGTAGCACTTTGGTGCGTATTTGGTGGCACAGAAATAAGTGAGAGGGCTTAAGACCATTACTGAGAGAGGTAGCGTGACTTGTCATGAGGACGGAAATAAGGGTCTTCTTGCCTTCCCATGCCTTCATAAGTTGATGCTTAAAGGTGCCAATCGCACGTTCAACGAGGCCATTTGACTTTGAGTAGCGAGGACTGCTTAGTCGCCACCCGATACCCCAGTCTTGGAGGAATGAGGCGAACTCATGCGAGTCAAAAGGCGGGCCCCTGTTGGACACTAGGGACTGCGGAGCACCATACCTTGCGAACAGAGGTTCTAACACGTTAATAGTAGCCATTGCCGTTTTCAAGGTTACCCTGAACGCTTCAACAAAGCTAGAGAAATAATTTATGATAACAATGTATTCATTATTGTGCTCTTTGCAAATATCCACCCCTATTTGTTGCCATGGGTATGTAGTGGCTTCTCAAGGCAAAAGTTGTTCATACTGGTTGTTGCACTGGAATTGTTGACAGACTTGGCATTACGAAATCATTCGGTGAATATCTGCAGACATGCCAGGTCAGAACACTGCTTCGTGGGCAGTTGCTTTGCACGCTACAATCCCTCTGTGTGTCTCACGAATTGCTATCAGGATCTCTTCGCGTTTTGCGTGTGGAACTACGAGATGTTGTCCTCTCCACAAAAGACCGTCTTGTACATGGAGTTAATCCTGAAACTACCAAAACACTCTTATTTCTTGATATAGGCCTTTCTTGGACTGAGGCCATCCATTCTGAATGGTGGTAATAACTTTCTGAAGCATGGCATCCTGTGTTGTTGCTTCTTTGAGTTACTCGACCTTGACATCCATAATTTCCGCTACAATGCACACTGTAGCTTTGCTGTTTTCAATGTCATCTGACGGAAAACTTCGTGTTGTTGACGGACAGCGTGACAGAGTGTCCGCTGGTTCAAAGTTTTTAACTAGTTGATAAACGAGTTCGACGTCGTAGCGCTGCAGACGAAACAGGAGGCGTTGAAGACGAGTAATTTTTTCGTAAGGCTTGTTCAAAAATCCAGGCAATGTTTGTGATCCGTCTGCACAAGAATGCGATGGCCGAAAGTGTAATAGTTAAAATGTTAACACCCAAATACCACAGCTAAAAGTTCTTTTTAAATTTGAGCATAGGCCACTTGGGATTGTGTGAGAGTATCCGACGCATAGGCTAAGCTTGCCTTCTTGCAAGGCTACGGCTCCGAGGCCGCAGGAGCGCGCGTCAACTTGGAGTGTGAGAGGTTTGGAATGATCATAAAAACTCAAGACTGGAGATGTTGTTATCAAATATTTGTCTCTGTCATAGTGCTGCTGGCGAACCGGTGTCCAACTCCACGAAGAGTTTTTGGAAATAAGCAGCCGCAAGACACTCGTAGCTTCAGAGAAATGTGGCACAAACTTCACGAAATAGGTGACCATTCCCAAAAAGTGTTGAAGTTCTTTTTTGTTTGTTGGAGGAGGCATCTGCAAGACCTTTGACGGGTCTGTGGTAATTCCATTTTTTGAAATAATGTGTCCAAGATATTTCACTTCGCTAAGTGCAACCTATAGTTTCTTTTCGTTGAGTTTAGAGTATGCCTCCCTCTCCACCTGCTCTGTGAGAAGTAGCTTGTCGTTGTGACCCAGAACATAAATGTCCGAGATTAACAGGTCGTCTTGGAAGGGATGTACTCTGCCTACTGTTGAAAACGTTTGTTCCATCGCCCTTTGGAACATTTCAGGTGCACAAGCAATGCCGTACCAAGCTGTCGACGCGCTATTAAGCCTCATCTCCCCCCCCCCCCCCCCAATGCCGTAAGGCTCCCGTTTAAAGAGATAGCGTCCAAATGGCGTGGTAAACGTGCACAATCGCGAGCTGTTCTCATCCAGTTCTATATGGAGGAAAGCCTTGGTCCCATCAACCAGTGTGCCCTGCCAGCCTAGACAAAATCAATTCAACCGATGGAATTTGGTGTCTTTCGCCCTCATGTAAGCAGAGAGACGAACCGTAACCGAACCGTAACCGAAAACCAGTAAAAACCGTTTGAAATTGCTGAACCGAAACCGTAACCGAACCGAAAAACTTACTGGTGGCATTAACCGTAACCGTAACCAAACCGAAATAAAATATCGGTTATTTTTTTCGGTTCTTGTGCATTTGCTTGACGTCACTTCTGGATCATCATTGTTGTTTTTAGCAATACTCTATCCTGTAATTGCGGATATAGATTTACCAACAGTAACTAATAAAGTTTTAATAACGAATGTGCAGTTAAGTAGTTACAATTTGGCTAAATTAACTTTGATTCAGAAAAAAAATGACTGCTAGATGCTGTTTAAAATGATGCTATGCTAAGCTAACTAAGCAGTAAGCATAACAATGAGTAATTATGTCCCGCATGGGTTCACCCACAATGCCATATCCTGCATGGGTTCACCCACAATGCCATATTTCGCGCGACCATGAATAGTTTGCAAGGTAACAATCATACACCAAAATTGTAGTAAACCTCTTCCCCTCCCCCTTCCAAACCTTTCTCCGCATTACAGTTGTTTACAAACCCAAGGCTGGTGGGGAGGGGGAAGCGTCGAGCAAAGGCCCAAGCCTGTATTGTCATTTCCGGACCAGGCCTGTATGAAAAAGATAGGGTGGTGGAAACTGCAATGACGTTAGGGGACCGCTAAGCAGTCTCCCTTATTACAGTACCTACAGATGGTTTGCCTGGTTTCGGTAGGAAGTGCTCTGAAAGAATTCTATTTTTGTTGTTGTTAAAACTACTTTAGATAGGCGGCCTACAGTGTAAACCTCTGTTAATATGAGTGAGCTACTTGTTTTACGGCCCTGAACAAGTGATACTCCATTAAAAAACTGTTGACTTTGATATTACAGTAAATTTGTAAGCTTTGCAAATGTGAAAAATAAGCTGCAAAAAATCTTTGCAAATTTGCAACTAAAAAGCAACTAGAAAGTTACGCAAATTTGCAAACTAAGGCCATACTTATTTGTTCATTGTTAGTTGTTCGAGCAAATAATTATGGCTAGTCAAGTATTAAAACTGGTAAAACCGTAACCGAGTAAAACCGGTTAAACCATAACCGGTTGTAACCCGTTAAAACCGTAACCGGTTATAACCAGTTAAAACCAAAAAATAAAAACGGTTCGAACCGAACCGTAACCGAACCGAAATTTTAAATAAAGCCGAACCGTAACTGGAAACTGAACCGAAAAAAATAACGGTTCGACTCCCTGCATGTAAGTGACGCGGGTCAAGACCCATCTGGTTTACCCATTCCGTGGGTTCGTTAACCCTCCAAATCACGTCGTTATCAACCATCCACTCTAGTTATGCCTTAACACGTGTTTCCAGAGCTATGGGGACTTTCTTTAGAGGTGAGATGCGAGGTACTGCATTTGGTTTGATTTTAATGGTGTTCTTGCTTGGCAGTTTGCCCAAACCCACAAACACATCTCTGAATTACTGTACTAGGGTGTCTTTCGTATATTGCTACAAATTTAGTTGTAGTTTGTATAGTTCACGTGTTCGGTGCACTAGACCTAGGTCCACATAGGATTTTAGGCCTAAAATTGATTGGGTAATAATAATAATGATAGTAATATAGGTTTGTTGCAAATGCAACCGGCGCGACAAGGACTGGGTCGTCACTGACTGCCGTCCGAAGTTAAAACTAAAAAAAAATTTAAATTATAAAAGTTAAAACAGTTTAAAAGTTTAAAACAAAGACGGTGGCTCGGCTACAGAGGAAGGGTTGATGGTATTGGTTTGGGGTCACGAATGCCTTACCACCAAGGTTAGACCTACCAGGGACACAATGGTCCCCGATGGCATCGCCAAACGTGAGGGACAAGTGAGGGGAAAAGCCGGGTAACGTTGCCAATGTTTCTTTAAAAAATAATAAAATAATGCTTCGTAATTTATAGCTTGGCTAAGACCAATTGTCAATCTTCATAACGATAATAAAAATAATAAAACAATGAAATGCATGAAACTGGTGTAGTGAAAGTTAAAAACTGAAGTGGGAAGTAAAACTAGAACTATTTACAATTTTTAAAAAATGTATATAATAATATTAATAAAGAAAACCTGGAGCCAACCTGCAATGTAGCGTGGCAGGACGGTTTGAAATTTTAAAAAAAATACAAATTTCCACAATGTGTGGAAGTTGTCCAGAAGGGTTGTGAGCCACTGATACCGTACCTAAAATGCTGAGGGGGAGGTAAACGTAGATCTTAAAGTGGGCGTTTGAGAAATGCCTGCAAGTTTTCTGTGAGTATCATTCTACGGAAGCCACTCTCCGTGGGCATGCAAACCGTCTCGGAACTAAGGTCATTCCAAACAAGGACAACTAGCACAGCAAAGAAATATTTTCGACAATCAAGACGTGATCCCTGAACCGCTAGTCTCCAAGCATAGCCCCGAGTACAATAAACGCGTGGTGCCGGTTCGAAAAATGGTAAATCAACGTCGGTTAACCCATGTAGTATTTTGTACGTCAAAATTAAATCAAAACGAAGTCTGCGCAACTCGAGCAGTTCTAAACCCACTCTGGAAAGGCGTACAAGATGGTTTACCCCACAGAGACCCGGCAAACTCCGAGTAAATTTACGCTGGACCGACTCAATATGATCAATGTCCCCAGCCAAATAAGGGGACCAAACTGGAGTCGCATATTCCAATAAGGGGCGCACGAAAACACGGAAGGCCCAACATTTAGTCGCTGAATTTCCCGACGTAAAACACCTATTCACAACTGCCAGACGGCGAAATGCCAACGCACTAACCTTACGGCAATGCAAGGACGATTTTAAGTCCTGTGAGAACCACACGCCTAGGTCTCTAATCTCCGAAACGGAAGGTAGGGCTTCAGAAGCCAAGAAATAGTTTAAATTTAGATTTTGTGTGCCCACATGGAAGGACTGACACTTTTAGATGGATAGTGGCAACTGCCAACAGATTTTGTTTTTCAGATTACACAGGGATGACACATTTGGCTCAATGTCAGTTGTAACAAGCTTCGATGAAGTTATGGAGTAATGGTCAGGAGTTTTAGAGTTTAGGTTTTCAGGTAGATGTACGTCAGGATCTTGTCTTGGTTTGGTGCTGTGCCCTTTACGTCCTCCTCTTCGTCGAAAAGTTATATTCTTGTGCATGGCTGGAGCAATATTTATTTGTTGTTCATTGACATTTTTTGGTGGGGAGATGCCGCTACAAGTCACGCTATCAACATGTGCCGAAAGAAGTGAAAGGTTACCATTTTTTGTTAAATTTAGTTTAACTGTTAAATCTGCCAAGCTAGGCGATTCAGTCACAGCACACGAGTTTGAGGCCACAGTTACCTTTTCGGAATGATTTTCCCTTTCACCATGCATTTTACTTGCCAGCTTTGCACAAAAGACCTCACCATCTGCCTCAATCTTTGCACCAAGCCTCGAAAACAAATCCTCGGCATATTCCTGTAAGATCTCTTTTTGTTTAGTAAAAAAGTCCGATGTCCAAGACTCAAAACTGGATTTGAAAACTGTGAATTTGGACTCAAGAGCACGTGTGATATGCTCCGCAACCTTGTCTACCTTAACGCTGATCTCGGCCAAGTCCACGTCTTTTTCCAAACTGAAATCTTCTAATTTATTTAAAAGTCTCGAAGAAAGATCATGCAGGGCAGGGAGTCCCGTGTAGTCGCAACCTTCAATTTCTTTGCCGGCGGTATTTGGAGATCTCAAGTCCGACGCCGAAAAGGGTGTGCTCCTAGTTTGCATAAGCGCCAATGACGGCGATTGGATGGAATCAAAGAATATTGTTTTGCGTCTACTGTCAGGAGTGCACTTCCGTGATTCAGAACTATTATGTACTCTTGCTGCTTGGTTGTAACTTGAGTGCAAAAAATTCTCCATAGTTATGTGTAAAAAGGAGAAAGAAAAAAAGAAACCCACACAAGAAAAATTTAAAATAATGGTCTAGATGATACCAGTAGACAATTAAAAAAACTTTTGTGCGAAAAAAAAAAAAAATTCAAACACCACGAACCTCCGGCGAGACTCGAACCAGCACCAATATGTGTCCAAGATGGCGACTCCCAGGAGAAATCAAAACAATACCGCAACCGCTCGCACAAAACGGTCCTCACGAAGCACAACACGGTCACAGCAACAAACCGATGGCCCCGCAGCACACGCTGAAGCTTCACAAAACGCCACCACACCACAACAAACGCGACAGAGGCAATATTATCGGAGAAAAGTCAATGTCAATCGGAGCACGAAAACCACGTCTTACCCCAGGCATCGTATCTCTGTATTGTTGGGTATTGTTACCAACCACAAGGAATTCAATGGTATACTCTTTGCTTTTGACCTTACATTGTGGCACACACTTACCGCGAACTTGTATAATATCATTAGTGTAGGTAAGTAATTTTACTTTTGTTGGACGCATTATCACTTTAAGTGCGTGGCGCAGTAAGAGACCCAGGGGCAAAATATTTGCTTCCGCCCTAGTATCTAGTCTAAAGGGAATAGAAACTGCTTGTATATGAACATAAAAGACCCCACTGTCTGTTGTCAGTGTTTGTATTTACCGTACTGATGTGCAACGTCGACACTGCGGCTGCCGTAGTCGTCATTAAACTCGTTGTCAGGACAATCTTAGTATGCGTTATCAACAGTGGAGACCAGCTGGTTTCGTCGTGGCTGTCGACAGCAGCGTGAAAAATGGTTTATCTTGTTACAATTATAGCATTTCTGTCCAAATGCTGGGAACTGCCTGGGCCTGTGCGATGACTTGCATCTTGAGCAGTTCCTTTCGTCAGCTGTCATGGTAGCTGTGTGCTGTTGCCTGGAGTAAAACGACCTTGAGACTTATGTTAACCTGATGGTCTAATCGACCTAGCACGCACTTTGTTAAGATTCGTCTGTGTGTGGTGTGTCTCAGCTTCTCATTTACTTGGCCTGATGTGCTGCTGCCTTGAGCCCTGCACATATCAATGGCAACATCTAAAGTAATCATCCCGTACTATCTTGCAGTAAATGTCTGCGTAGTTCTTCATCATGAACTGCTGACATAAGCTGGGCACAAATCAAACTGTCAGTTTTGCTACCATAATCACAGTTTACAGCCTTCTTGCACAGTTGCAGCACTAAATCATCAATTAATTGATCTGGTTGCTGTTTGTTTAGGCCAAACTCGTAGGTTGAGAACATAGAATTACGCAATAGCTCAAAATGTTTGTCAAAGTTTTTCAAAATAACACTCACAGTTAAATCATCGCCAACTTCTGTAAAGGTAAAGTTCTTGTATCGTTGGTAAGCATGCTCACCAAGGGTATACAATAAAGTAGCACGTTGTTTGGTAATTGAGTTTTTATGCAGTCTAGCCGCGATCTTGTATTGTTCGTAATTTTCTCTCCATGACCACCAATTGTCGGCGGGCGAGAGGCCGGGAGAGAATGGCTTTGGTGGTTTTACGTTACTCATGTTGGGCTTCCGTTCGTTTTAGTCGTCTCACGTGAGACGTTGTTGTATCGCTTGATGAGCGTCGTAGTCCTTAACCAGCTTTGTTTACTTCTGACACCATGTCATGTATTGTGTAAGTGCGAGGTTTATTATAAAAGGACGTGATAGAAATGCTGAGCTCATGACAGGTTTTACTATCGGCCATTTTGTTTATTTTTCAGCTACGGGTTCACACCCGTGGATACAAGACGTGACACGACTGGTACATACAAATGGTGGCGCCCTCACAGTATACGTAAGAAGGCATACGTAACAGACAGAAGAGTTAGGATTGCTGGAAGTGAAGCAGCACGTGATTTAACCAATTGTTGGTTTGGCGATCTGATAATTATTACAATCAGTTCAGATTGTTAGGTCTGCTCAAAGTTAAGTCCTTGATATCAACAAATATGATGCAGGACGAATTGGACTAGGCAACAATTTAGGTCTTGATTATTGAATCAGAGCAACCCCAAAACAGAGCCTGAGCGTTCCACTGACTGTTGCAAAATCCCAAATGCCGAACAACGTTTAACAACAGAATAAAGATTTTATTTTACTCCGAATTAGACTGAACATTTTCTAGATACGAATCCATGAAATTTTTTTTTGGTATTCGTTGGCTAACAATCAACATGTTTTACAATATTCAAGTAAAGCATCAACAAACAACTCGTGTGCGTAAAATTTACAGCACACGTTTAAATACTTAACATTCCGGGGGGGGGGGGGGGGAGAAAAAATGAAACTATAAAGCTAGAGGGTATAGTAATTGTATTGGACGACGGATACTTCGACCAGACTTCATTTTAATGACACATGACCGAATTTTTTGGTCACGTCCAGGAATCACTTATTTCACAATGCCATAAGGCCACATATGTCGCGGTACACGAACTTCTTTCACTAACACCAGGTCACGAACTTTTGGCACGAAACTCTGCCCTGCATTGCGGCACTGATGGGCAGAGCGTAACTGAAGTAAATAATCGCTTCTAAAGCGATTCCAAAAAACATTGCTTAGTTGTTGGCAATGCCTCCATTTCCGTCGCATTTCTGTAGCACTTTACTTGGTGGACACTCAATCTTCTCAGGCAAGGTAGTAAGACGAGCTCCAATGAGAAAGTGTGATGGAGTAAGTGGCTCCGGGTCCTGAGGGTCGTCGTACACTGTGGAAAGAGAGCGTGAGTTGATCACAGCCTCGACCTCTGTAAGCATTGTTGATAGTTCCTGAAAATCCAAGCATGCACGACCAATGGATTTTCTCAACGTATTCTTGACAGGACGAACCAGACGCTCCCAAAATCCACCCCACCACGCTGCTCGTTCAGTGATAAAACGCCACTCAATGCCTTTAGCACTGAAGAAATTCTTAAGTTCTTGAGAATTCACAGACGAGACATAATTCTCGATCAGCTGCTTTAAATGTCTTTGCATTATCCGAATAAATTACTCTACATATTTCTCTACGGGCCATGAACCGGCGAAAAGCCATTAAGAATCTGGAAGTCGTCATGTCGGGCACGAGTTCAAATGAACAGCTCTGACAACAGCACAGGTAAACAGCAATACATATACCTTGCTGTCTCCACCCGTTGTCTTTACAAACAGAGGTCCCGCATAATCAACTCCTGAAACGTGAAATGGTGGAGAATGGTTAACCCTTGCTGCTGGCAGAGGGGCATCAACCATTTTTTCCAGCATTCAGTCGGCCTGTTGAGCAAATTACACATTTCCTAAGAACCCTTTTCACAGCTGTTCTTCCCTTTACAATCCAAACTGTTGGACAAAGATCAGCTAAGGTTTCTGAAACCCCAGCATGTAGCAAACGACGGTGGTGTTGTTCAACAAGAAGTTTGGAGAAACGATGGTTACTGGGCACAATTATTGGGTGTTTTATTTGATTTGTTTCTTGCATCTCGTCCAGCCGACCTCCAAGTCTCAGCAAACCATCCTTATCCAAAAAGGGTTTTAAGTCCTTCAGCTTGGAATTGGCCACCATCAGTGTAGATCCTTCTTTAAGGGTTTGAATTTCTTTCCCGTAGCATTCCTTTTGAATGGTGGAAACCCAATACTCCATAGCAAACTTCAAACTTCCTTTTCTTCTTAATTTTCATGATGAAACGAAACACCCACGCAGTAACTCGCAACAACCTCCACATTGAACTGAATCTTTCCAATGAAATCCATGGTGTGTGAGATGTTGCGATAACCAGATTTTGTGTTAGGTCCTGTTTCTCTTCCAAGACACACTAGAATTGCTGTTTGGTGGGCTAAGCCAGTTCCCTCTAGGTAACATAAGCCAAGATGGTCCTCTCCACCAGAGGTTAGAATGTCTTGGATTCTTGCCTCTTGTAATTAAGTCAGCTGGATTTTCCGAACTTGGGCAATAATTCCAGCAGTCTGCTAATACTAACTGTTGAACTTCAGCAACACGATTTGAGACAAAGATTTTCCAGGTTTTAGTACATGACCGAATCCAGTGAATAGCTATAGTAGAATCAGACCACATTACGAGTTCCAAAGATTCATTGAGCATTGCGAACTGAAGATACTTTGCTAGACGTGCACCAATCAAACAACTAGTCAGCTCTAAACGTGGAATGGTCATTTTCTTTATTAGGGCAAGACGACCTATACTGATGACAAAGGAACAGTAAACATTTCCCTCATTACGAATACGTAAATAGCATACTGCCCCATAAGCATCTTCACTTGAATCACAGAAGACATGTAATTCTTGGGCTTCTTCTTGACAAAAGGGAAAGTAACAGCGTGGAACATGCAGATCTTCGAGTTCTCTTAGTTCTTTTAAGCTGGCATTAAATCGACACTGAAAATCACCAGGTAAAACCTCATCCCACGGAATCTTTCGAATCCAGGATTCTTAAAAAAGACAACGCAGTTTCACTATTACAGGAGACACAAAGCCTAAAGGATCAAATACTCTTGCTGAGCACTGAAGAATAGCCCTCTTTTCTGACATTTTTCTTGCAGAACTTGATTTGCCGGTTTCATTTGAATTGCAAGGCAGTCAGAAACCGGATACCACACTAATCCTAGAACCTTTTGCAAAGTACTTCTATCTTAAATCATTAAATTGTCATCAGTTGCCCAATCCTTGCATAGTTCGTCAAGCAACTCTACAGAATTCGATACCCACTTTTTCAGAGGCATTCCTGCTTGAGCTAAAACGTCCTTTGCTTGTTGACACAGCTGGTTAGCTTGAGTTACAGACGACTGACCAGACACAAAATCATCCACATACAAGCTACGATTCAATTCTTCACAAGTTTCAGGGTACTCTTCTCCTTTTAACTTTAAATGGTATGGAATGGTGGCTGCTAATAAAAACGGAGATGATCTTGCACCAAAGAGAACTCGAAGCATTCGATAGTCACCAATTTTAGGCGTTTTACCAGGTTTCCAGTCCTCCTCAATCCAGAGAAAACGTGTAGCGTCCTGATCTTTATCTGCCAAGGCAACTTGCAGAAAAGCCTTTTTCGATATCAGCTAATATGGCAACAAGATGTTTGCGGAAACGAATAAACAGGCTGACTAAATCAGGATTTAGATTAAGTCTACTTTCCAAGCACTCGTTTAGCGACGAATAGCCAGGGACATAAGAACTTGCATCAAAGACAATGCGAACTTTAGTTGTTGCACGATTTTCTTTTAGCACCGCATGATGTGGGATGTAGTAAATTGTTTCTGGATTTTGCCTTTGAAAAATCTATCCGTTCGGCATGACCATCTTCAACATATTTCATAATTCCTTGTTGGTACTGCTCTTGTAAACTTGGTTCCTTACTAAATCTTCGTAGAAGTGAGACTAATCGTTGAAGAGCTAGTGACTTATTAGTACCTAAGTTAGCCGTTTCTTATTTCCATGGAAGTCTAACTCAGTAACGCCTTTTTTCAAAGTGAATTGACTTCTCAAACTGTTCCAAAACTTGTTTCTCTTGCTCTGAACAGGAATGAGACGAGTTATCTTCTTTATTTCCAATAGTTTCAAGTTCCCAGCACCTCATAATAAAGTCTTCAGGGAGTTGTCTTACAACTGACATAAACATTACTGATGTAGTGCAAATTTTTTTCATAAATGGGGATTCAAAGACACCATTCACTATCCAGCCAAATAAGCTTTCTGACGCCATCAGTTCACTACTTAAAGGGTAATTGGCTCCAGTCATAAGCTTCCAATAGCAGTGCAACCCCGCTATGCCCGGTACAAGGAAGAACGCCAGAAGGATGGTAAATTCAGGGTTTATTCCAGGGCCACGCGGTCTGTCCTCAGGAGATGTTGTCCAATGGTTCAAGGATGCTCTGATCTGGGCTACTAGCAGAGTGGCACACTTCAGGAAGAGTTCTTAGCTGGTTAGGGACTAGCTCCCAGAGTGAGGCTGCAAGGGGCTGCAAGGCCTTAAGTACCTAGAGCTGCCGCCAGTACCTGCCACTGGTGGTGCAAGGTACTTCCTGTACTATATCCTGGTATCCCATGATCCATCTCTGCTAGCAGCTACCCCTAGGGGCAGGCAAGGCCAGAGCCATCCAGACCACTGATCTCCAGGGACTGGACCATACATCAAAGTACATAGCATTACTGGAATACATCAATAAAGATACAGAGTATACAGAATAGATAATATGGAGCCATAGCATCAAGGTAAAGAGGCCCACTAAGGCCCTAGCTTAAGAAGTATGAGAAAGCTGTGGAAACCGTCGTTGCAGAGGTCCCGCCCTCGAAAAGAAGCGCCCTCGCTTCGTTAAGATAAGTGAAAATTATTCATTAAGCTAAGTCATTAATTCATACAATAATCAAAGTTCTCAGAAATTATTCAAAAATAATACCAAGAAGGCGCGCATTAACAACAAGTTAACATTAAGGATGCTATGGGGACGTTTAAGCTTTTTATCTGCTAATAATTTAATCGTTTGACTGTTCCAGCAGGGTGACATTACTTACCGGTTATAGTAACGTTTTTGTAAAGTCTGGGAAATCTTTGAGCGTCAAAATTCAGACATTATTCCCGTAAAAACCCGCTACGCAAACTTAATTACTTGAACATTTTCACGAAAGTTATACAGATCAAAAACGATTTTTCAACATTTAAAATACAATCACAATCAATCAGTGCAAAAACAGTCAAGGAAAAAAAACTAAGTGCATGATGCACGAAAATTCACTTGAAAAATTGTAACCATTAACCCATCGGTTACTATTATCATTAGCTAAGAAAGATTTTTACTTCAAAATCTTAATCGTCAAAATCGGCTGTCAAATATCGGTAACAACGCGTGTCAAATTTGACTAACGCGGTAACAATCAGCTAAGTTCAACCCGAAATTAGTTTTTAATTATTTGATTCAAGTATTGTTATCTTAAACAATTAGCATCATCAGTTTATTGATTCATCAATTAAAATAACAGATTCAGTTTAATTTAAAAGTTTCAACTAAGTTTAAAAACAAATTAGTTACTTTTATTTTTACGGAAAAGTACTATCATGCATTGCACTGTTCAATTCAAAGATGGCTGCTCATGGTGGTTCAATTGCTCTTAAACGCTACTCAACAAAGACCAACAACGTTATAATAATAAAGTCTTGGGCCTCTGCACCATATCCTCAATTCTAGGGGTTGGGAAGTTTTGCATCTTGCTTATTTCATTCAATTTATTGTATGCTATCACAAAACGCGTGGTGTTATTTTTCTTGGGAATGATAAACGCCGGAAAACACCATGCACTCGTACTGGGGACGATAACCCCAAGCTCCAGCATTCTATCTACATGCTGACGTAACTGCAACTCTTTAACCTTTGAAACTGGATAGGGCTTCAACGCGATTGGTGGGTGATCGCCAACATCAATATCCATAACTGGGCTTATTAAACCAATTCTCGAACTGAACACAAATCTATATTTCATTAACACCTTGAACAACTGTTCCTTTTCGTCATCTGTCAAAACGTCACTCTCATTTACTTTATTACGAATGTCTTGCTCTGTGGCACAAAACTCATCTGGCTCAATGGATGTAGCAGTTGCCTGGGACTGAGGGACTTCGCCTATACCCGGCTCCCGATTTAGCTTGTAGATTTTCGAAGGTTTATCCTGCCAAAACCAAGTGTTCGACGTGAAATTTGGTTGTAAACCCGTTGACTGCTGAAAATCTACGCCAAGGATTACCGGCTGGATTGTGTTTTCCATCAAGATCAGTGGAAAAGTTACAGTTCGTTGAGCAATCTGAAACGTAGCCAATACGAAACCCGGACACTCAACGAAACGAGTATCGGCAACTCTAACCCGATAAGGACGTTGCGTAAATTCACAACCCATTTTTAGCAAGTCATCTTTTAGTGAAATATTTACGTATATTACATTGTACTTCCACTATCGAGTATGGCGTCTGCATATTCTTTACCGAACTTAAGTGAAAAATATGTACATGGTGCTGGTGTAGGTTCAACAAGATCGCCTAGACAATTTCTGTTAGGAATTGGTCGGTTTTGAAACGAAGACACGCCATTTCCAGCTTCACCGACTAAAACTGGATGGCTTTCGGGTTTTTTGGCACGAATTCCTGTGCATCAGAAACCAACTCAATTTCATGAAGTTGTGCATTAGTGATTCTATTCGGAGGACGACCAATAGTGGGATTTACACGACAGTTTTGTGTTTCGTGCGACGAATTTTTACACTTCGAGCACCAAATTCCCTGTGCACCATTACTATTACCGTTATTACTATTACGACCACGGCTGTTAAAAAAAGTTCGTCCATTTGCACGGTCATTGCTATTATTTAAGTTACTGTTATTGCTGCCGTTTTTCCAAACTGCAACCTGAT
This sequence comes from Lithobius niger, assembly GCA_023313725.1. Lineage (NCBI taxonomy): Eukaryota > Metazoa > Arthropoda > Chilopoda > Lithobiomorpha > Lithobiidae > Lithobius > Lithobius niger. The sequence continues at coordinate 82,801 of JAHWFP010023511.1, forward strand.
TTTGTTGGTGATTTAACCTATTAGGGCAGAATTTAGAAGTCCACCCGTCTGTATTACAAACGTTACAAGTGTACTTTGCGTCATATTTAGGCAAGAAACTAGTGCTGTTATTCCAATTACCTCTACCACGATTTTTACCATTTCTAGTGTTACCAACATTTGAAACTCCTGTTTGGATTGGATTAGCCTGCCTCCTCTGCATCATATTTTCCAAGAAAAGACCTTGCATTTTAAAATCTATCAAAGAAGTGAATTTTCTTGACATCATAGGCATGTGAAAAGTTGAATTCAGTGTTTCCAAAATCGCTTCAATTTGATCAAAATCACTGATTCTAGCACCTGTGTTTTGTAAAATATCTGTGCATTTATTAAAATGCTTAATGAAACTTTCATTTTCTTGCATTCGCATAGTTCTAACCTTATCAATTAGGTTATATCCATGTG